>SMGT01010272.1:105646-151228 GCA_004794575.1 Lanistes nyassanus
CGGAGACAAGGACAGTGAAATGGAATGGGAGGCGAGGATGGAGAGATCGGAGGAAGAAGGGAGGGAGTATTTTATTTTCCTCACTGGAACCTACCTCGATCCATTTCTGTGAAGTTCATTACGGGCTAAAACGCCGGCGGCAAGCCATTAATAAAAGACAGAAGCAGGCGTGGCTGGAGGACGCGCTGAGGGTTGCCCATAATTATCTGTGCGAGTAAACAGGCTCCGCTGATTCAGTCTTTCGCCGGCAGAAGTGGGTGCCATTGCACAGCACCGCTAGCTGGCAGCTGCTGCACTCGGCTCACTCTCCCGTCTGCCCCTGTATCCTTCACCTCTTTAATTCTCTGTCTAGTTTATAACAAAAACTGTTGTACCAAAGTTTAAAAAAGCCCAATCAGCGCCCTGTTCTAGCGTCGTCACAAAAATTACACAACCCTACCCCAACTCCCATAATTTTATGTTCATCGTGCTTGAATTATTGTCCTTAATAAATTAGAATGCACTATGATGATAATTGCGGCGCACCTTGAATAATATTTAATAACCCAATTAAAGGCTATTTAGATACAGACAAGGCGTGCCGAAAGTCATACAAATATATATATATATGTGTGTACAGTGGTTCCTCGATTAACGACGGCAATCCGTTCCAGGATGGCCGTCGCTATGCAAAATTGTCGTTAATCAATGCACGATTTCTCATAGGTTTATACAAGAAATCGCTTAATTCGTACTGCGCCCCAACTAAGATGTACCTCTGTGGACGCGGCACGTTAGAAAAAACCGCGAACACGCACAGCAGGCTTGCCGCCCACTTCGTTAATCAAAGCGTCGCGTTTTCGCCCTTTGGCTGCGCGTTGTTAAACAAGTACGTCGTTGACCAGGGCGGTCGTTAATCGAGGTACCACTGTATATAGATATATGCACAGATGGTAAAAAAAAAACGCAGCCTGTTTGTCCATGACTAATCGAAATCTTGCCGGGTTATTAAAAATCATGAATCACTAGTTCATCAGGTGAAGATTTGTATTTTTGCCGATTGCTGGCGGCATTAGCAAAGACTATAGTACCCTGTGCATATCACCATATTGGCCTATATGTAAAAGGTCATTGAAGGAAGTATCACTTCTAATAAATATCATTTTCCCGTGCTTTTCAACGTCGTGGTTGAATGGTTCTACTGTAAGTAGTTAACTTTGTATGCAGTCTTAAAATGTGTTTCAGAGGCAAAGAGAAAGAGAGAGGGTGTGTGTGTGCGAACTTTAAACAAAGTGGGCTGGTGGGAATTTCAGTGGGGCTGTGAATGTTGAAAGTCGCTAGTCTGTCAAGCTAACGGAAAGTCTGGAATTTCTCAATCTCTGTGTAAGTGGATGGATGAATGGATGGTCGGAGGGAACGACGGATGGATGGATAGATGGAAAGACAAAGCGTGAGACAGGAAAGGAGACGGGAAGAACAGAGCGTCATCGGTTAAAGACGACAGACGCCGAAAGAGGAACCAGACGCTGTATAAAAGTTCCACAAGTTCTGGAATCCCATATCCCATAGGCACGACATGGCGCAGTCAGTTCAAGACATCTGATCTCACCTAGCTGCTTGAATTTATTGTCGTCTCCCTCCTCGACGTGATTCGGGCATGTAATCCTGAAACCCACTAAGACTCCTAGGATCAAAGGATTTTCGCCATCGCCTCCTATCTAGTTTCCAGACAGCCGAAAAGGTTTTCCTTTTGTAAGTTGGGGTTAAAAGGAGTTAAAAGCCTCACCTCAAACAACCGCTCTTTCAACCGTCATGACTCCCTATCCGCTGTTTTGGCTCAGACTGTTGTTTTTGGCAGGCTGGTTTAAAAACAAAACTTTTTTGTCGTCTTAATTTAACGTGTAACCTACGACTGATCACCAGTGACAGATGGAGTTCAAAACATTTTTTGTAGTGCTGTTCCAGACGTGGGTGTCTATTAGCATGCGTGGGTGCGAATGATCGTGAATGAGGTGTAACACCCCATGCGCACATACAGACTGTGAAAAGCACCCGTTTTCTGTAGCCGAGACGTCATAATAGTAAGCAGTTACATTCCAACCCCTCCCCTAACCCTACAACCCTAACCCTTCCCTAGCCCTCAGCCTCACCCCTACCCCTTCCCCTACCTCCAAACCCCCGGAAACACCCTCCGGAAACAGAGCTTGCCATTTGATTGGCCTCAGCGAACGGGTGCTTTTACATGTTGAAAAACATATACGTTCAAATACCCCAAGTAACGAACTCCATAGTGGTCAGGGCAGCTGTTGAGATAGCAGAAAGGCCGCAAGTACAGGTAACATTGGTGGTTGTGAAAACAGCAGGACAGCTTTCATTTAATGCATTCTTTGCTGCTGTGTGTACAAAAAAGGCAGACAATTCAACGCGACACATTGTGCACGGTCCTTTTACCAGACTATGGTGGTTACACTTGGTATCGTGTACATCAAATTCTAGACGAAACTGCACTCTCAGAAGGCTGTGTTTCATTTGTTCTAAATCTATGGGTACTTTTTTGTTTGTTTGTTCAGATTGTCCTCGCTTTGCAAATCGCCTTCGTCTGCAGTCAGTTATCACAGGTATTTCCCTGCAGGCTCCCAGTCCTGACTAACAGCTGCATAGAGCACGGTAGCCCGGGATTAAACATGGCGGAAGACATGGTGGCGCCGCAGTGCGAGAGGAAATTGAGCGCTTTTCCGCCCGTGTAATTGTCGTGGACTGCGATAGGACAGAGGACGCCGGTGGGTCAGTGCTTGTCGCTTCCGGTTCTTACTCGCCGTAAAGACGCCCTGTAATGGCACCCGTGATTCTATGAATCAAGGTGGCTGTCACGTGCTGTTCCGATCCATTGCCTCAAACTGTGCTTTAACATCGTTATCATATGAATGAATGGTTAGATGATTTTTCAAAATATCTAGAAGTGTGGTTAACTTGTCATCTTGGTTTTTTCCCCATTTGCTGACCTTTGGATTAACTTCAGCGGTTAGATTGTTAATGTCCATCCTGACTGTTTTCGCTAATTACCGGACCCATCTGCAACCTGTTATTGTTCCTTTGTATGAAGTCAGAATTTATTATTTTACATTAAAATTATACTATTATCTGAGTTGCCATAAATGTCATTAGCTGATTTCACGAAGGTTCATGTCATAGGAATTTTTGTAGGAACTGCGATAAGTGCATAACGCGTGTATCAACAAGGCCGCCTAGCGTTTGCTAAACACATTTGCACGCGACATAATGCACTGTAGGAAATGAAGAGAAATCACTCCAATGACGTGTTGAATCTTCAGATAGACCTCGTATTGTAACTTTTGTCATAAGTAACATCGTCCTTTAATTATCTTCCGTGGTTTCCTTGTTCGGTCCACTGACCGGGAACAGTCTGCCTCTCTCCATCCTCCTGCTATCTGCCCCCTCGTTTTTTTAACGTTCTTTGAAAACGTATCTATTCTCTCTCCTGTGACACGTTTCATCCCGTCCTATCCGCGGCTGATCCGGGCCAGCCTTTGTGTGCGTGTGAGTCGGTGTGCGCGTATACGTGTTGCATTGTTTGGGTGTGCAAGCAGTTAGTGTGTGCGTCTTGTAAAATTTCATAAGATTTAGCGCCTTATAAATGCATCATCATCATCATCATCATCATCATCATCATCATCATCATCATCATCATCAGCAGCAGCAGCAGCAGCAGCAGCAGCAGCAGCAGCAGCAGCATTTTGGATTCTGGATTTGAACTTCAAGCCACTGGTCACGGAGTACTACACCGTACCTCAGTCCTGTGCCGGTGCGCGTTCATGTCCTCTGACAACCACGAAGGGTTGCGTGTTGCCAAGGGGATCGAAGATTAAACTGCGAGGCGGCGGTGTGGCGCGTGGGTTGCGGTACAGTGTGTTAGCCTCTGCTCATGCGCGACTACAGAATATGACGAGAGCTTTAAAAGGGTTTCTTCATCTGACAATTAAATCGAATTCAAGCTTATGAGAAATTTAAATTATATTCTATTATAACCTGGGGAGAGGCGAAGTGCCAACACGACGGAGAATATCGATTGTTAACAATTTATGGCCTTAAAAGCAGTGGTGTCTTTGAGGGAAATATAATTTTTGAGATTTACATCCTTGAGATGTGGACATTTTGACAAATTTCGGAACATTATTCCTTTCCTTGTTCATTAAAGCAATTCTCTAGCGGACGTTTGCTCGAGGCTCTCAGGGTCTATACTTTTCACCAAAACCTGAAAGTTTAAAGGTGAATCCGAACATGTGTGTGTGTGTGTGTGTGAAAGTCTACAAGTTAGAAAATAGAGAGATGAGGGCATTTTATGGAGGCGTGTTATCATAGTACAGCATATTGCAGATGTTCATAAAGTATAGTTTGTAAAATTCTTTTACACTCAGTTTATTTCCACCTGTAAGTGCACCTTCAAGGGACAACAGCGAAACACCATAGCCATGGCACCAGATTTTTTTTTTGGGGGGGGGGTTGGTCTTTTTGACAGCCCAGAGAGAACCAGCCCTAACAACCACCAGTTCAACCGCCGCAGCTAGAGCACGCCCCCCACTTCCCCAAAATCGCCACCTTCCCTTTTCTCCTATAGTGTGAAATCGCTAGCAGGCTGAAGCACTTTCCCCCGGGAAAAAAGTCTTTAAGTTTCAGACGCGCTTGCACACGCACACACGATAAGCAGCCTTTGCAGGAATGTCTGGATCGATGATGTCCACTTTTAAGAAAAACCGTTTTCATTGATCTGTATAAGTAACTCATATTTTGGTTATCTGTAAAAGTAAAGTAAATTTTAGTTGATCTTCAAAAGGAGCATTTATTTTTGTTGATGTAAGTAGCACATACTTAGCCCATTACGTATTATGTCATTCTCGAAAGATAAAGAAAGTGGTATAGTAAATTTCACACGATCGCTTTGTCAGAAAAGACGGATAATAAGATTTCTGATACAATTTTGCTTACACAAAATATTTATTTGGTGAGGGTAGCTTGATATGTTTAAGGAGATTGAAGGAAATGATACCAATTACATTTGTTTTTTCAAAGTGTAATTTGCAGAGCAAAAGCAAGGAGAATCTTTTCCTAACTCGCAGTTAATTGTTAATCTATGATACAATAGGAAACACTCATATCCTTGTGCGAGTTCAACGATTTCTCTTACAATCCCACTAGAAGACACCTGCACTCTGTGAACTTTGAGGAGAACACTCTTCAGTTAGTCGTTGTGTGGCCGAAAAATTTTGTATAATTTTCTTACATCTAATGCTTTTGGCACTTCACGTCCTCTCGAAAAAAAAACCCACAAACGAAATTTGTCACACGATCTCTAGGAATATCTACTTTCATGTGCTGGAATGATCGAACCGGAATTTGTAAAACCAGGTATACGGGTTCTCATTGTGTCTTACACACACGGATTCTTCTTGGTCCTTATGTAATTAGTACCCCTCCCCCCAAAAAAAACCTGCAACACCCGCACGCACGTATGTTACGGAGCGTGCTAGGCGTGAAAGTGATTATAAGCGTGCTAGGCATGAAAGTGACAAAAAAGCGTGCTAGGCATGAGTGATCAAATACGAAAGGTGAGCAATGTTTGAGGTTTTAAAAAGACGGAGTTAGGACGAGAGGGGAGAGCACACGAGGCATGGAGGATAGGTCGGAGAGTTGTGTATTCAATAAATGTTGTTGATGAGATGCGGGATTCGAGACACGCTCACAGAGTGCTCGAACTCAGAAGAAATATATATACGAGAACCAAGCCTCGGTGTTGAAAACGAGTTTTAAATGGGGCGAAAGATGAATGGACTTCTGGCACTCTACAGGCCATCCAGATACGCATTGGCGAAAAATTGACAAGAAAAATGGCAAGTAGCTGACAGAGAACAAAGACCGAACCTGACCACATAACAACGTATAAACAAGTCTTATTGCCTCTGGCTGACATCTGTTGCTGCAAAATGCATTTACCAACTAACCCACCACCCACTCGCCACCTGGAGCCGGATTCATGGCCGTTGGTTAAGCCTAAGCTGATCGCGATCACGTGACTATGGGTTAGCGACTTTTTTTGGGGGGACCGATGGTTTGTCATGTGATCGCGATCACCATGAATACGACCCCTGGCCTTCAGACTCTTTGATTCCCAGGCATAGCTCATTTCCATCGTTGTGGAGATATACCCCAATAGAAATTTGCTATGGTTGCCGGCGCATTGGAGGAGTGGTCTCCAGCGACTTAAAAAAGGCATTTCACTCGTATTTTCCAATGGCGGAATCATTTTTCTGTAGAGTTCCTCCCCTTAGACCACACAACAGACAACTTCTTCTAAACTGTGCTCTCGAAACCACGCGAATATTGTTTAGTATTTACGAGACAATCGCGACTGCCATTTGGATACGTTTTTCAATGCAACGTTTTGCACACAATTCACATTGGATGGATTTCACGGAGGAATCATTTTATTGTTTTTAAATTTTTATTTCAGCTTGCTTTGGAATTATGTTTTTTATCGCTCACAGTTATTTTTCTACATTATTTATATGATACATAGCACAGGGGAAGTCATTGGCGAAAAAACGTGTAGGCGCGTACAGTGCATACAGTGACTACATCTAACACCAAATAGTAAGAACTATTTAACAGTTTTTCAGTGCAATTCTATAAATATTTTGATGTTCAAAAATTGATCTTTCGGAATACATAGATTACTGCATGCGTTTTAGTTTGCAAGCAGCATTTGATTGAATTATGCCGAAATCTGTGTGTGCCCATGCGTCCACAGTGGCATTCAATAGTTTAAAATCTACTACATCAGAGTGCTAGGATGGGTCGTTGAAACGTTTTATCTGCACTTCGGGCAATTAGAGTTCCCGTGTGGTTCTTTTGTCGGGTGAATTTTACCTTCACTTTTACCTAGAAACGGGAGGTAAGAACGTCCACGCAACCCAGCCCTGGGCTGCACGAACATTTGCATGTACTCTTCCACTCATAGTACTGTGCCAAACATGTGTAAAAGCAGAAACGAAAGGCGCGTATAACTCACGGAAACGCACATGAAAGCATTTTGTCATATCCAGCGGAAATATATGCTCATACGCAGTCTAAAAGTGCTCTAAACCCGCTGTTCGCCCTGATCATCTTCCGCGCGCCTTCGTGGGGAAAACGGACACGAATGCCCATAGAAGAACACTTTCATTCAGCGGAAAGGGCGCCCTTTCCTAATGCGGATCTCTGCCTATTCTGGGTGTTATTACTTTCTGTCCCCACACAGTTACTGCCTCGAAAAGGATGTCTGGGGAGCGCCATAATGCGTCTGGCTTCAATTCATGGAAGTTGGACTATACATAGACATCAACAAGCTACTCTGGCCTGGGGCTGGACCAGTGCGACTGGAAACCACGTGCCAACTTTAAGAAGGTTAGCCTCTGGCACTGACGCAACGACATGAAGAACTTGTTACTGGCGCAATTTTCTTTCTTGCACAGTACAGCCAGGCTACAGCGAAGTTAAACCTTAGAAAAATTCAGACACACTTCAAGGTCATGTAATAGACGCACGTAATTGTTGGCCGATTATAAATTGTCTTCTGTTTACAAGTTTTGAAGTAGCAGCTGTGATGAATGAATGATATGTCATACTCAGTGAATGTACGTGTGTGCTGGAGATCAGATGATGGCGAACCTGACAAAAATTCATCCCCTTGATCTCCGTTCTTTTCTCCACCTCCGAAACTGATAATCGTTTGAAAGCCTAACTCCACTTGGTATCTTGGGCCGACAGGTTAAAAGTCCTCTTTTAAATGTCAAGGTCGGCAGTTTAGCTCGAGGTCTGACCAAACACTAGCCAGAGACATTATCATGCAATCGCTTCAAGCACGTTCCAAAGCCGCTTAGCCCGTAGCAAAACGGTCGTTCGTTTTCTGCCAGCGATGCTGAGGGTTGAGGAACTTGAATCCTGTTGCTTCTTCAGCTCATTCTTTCTCTGCCCCCTCACCCACCCATACCCTTCGTCGGCTTCTCCCCATTCCTTCACCTCACGTGACATAACCTCGGTTGCTGACTTGGCGTGAAACGATGAAACACAAAAACAAAACTTAGAAGCAGGTGAAGCTTTTGTGAGCTTTTTTCAGGAAAAGTGAACTTTGCAGCAATGTGACAAGGTCTGTTGAAACAGACAGACGACTAGTCAAACCTTCTGTAACAGAATAGTGGGATGTTTTATTATTTTTTTTTTAATCGTTCGTCGAGAGAGGGTGTGATCTCAGACGCCGAAGATGCAAACTACAGAACGGCCCACATGTGTATGTGTTTTCTTTTTTTCGCTTAACGCTGGTTAACTCTGCGTGTCTGGTGAAGACGGCCAGTGTCAAGAACTCTTCACATGATCTATTTCTTTCCCGATGGATTTTCGCAATTTCCTTTAACACGACATCAGAGTTCATGTCTTGGCTCTTTACTGAGTATGGCAGAGTAGGAGTTGGGGAAGACCTGTGAGAAGCTATTAATGTATGTAGTTGAGAAGAGGTGGTTATTATTGACTTTATGACATCACAAGTCCCTCTCGCCTGATAAACCCTCCAGAGATGTGAAGCCTGACTTTATATGCCTCTAGAGGTGGCATGCGGACTTCCTTTTATAGCTAAGAACCGCGACCTTTTTAACTTCATCACAGTTTGAAATCAGCTGATTTACGGACAACTGATGCAGTAAGATAAAAGCATATCTTCTTTGAACTCATATTTCGTAAAAATATGGCGGAATGAAGTTAGTATTTGTTGCCTTCAAACTTCTTGTTATGTGAGATACGAAAGGACTGTTGAATGTTTCTGTCAGTTACTAGGACATGTAATTGAACTCTTATCAGAATCGTAATTGGGTTGGATAATGTCTCGATGTTTCTGCCGATCTCGTACAAAGCATATCGGGAGATCATTTTTAGAGACGGTTTACCTGTTTGGCTTAAAACTAATTGAAATATTCATGATGACAATAATCCTGTTGGGTCATGCGTTGGTTAGCAGTGCCAGTGTTTGTACGTAGCACAGTGTGCGGGAAGCGAAACTTTGTATTACGTGTATTGCTGTATGGATCAGAGTGGCGCTAAACTCCCAGGTTGCCTTAGGGTTGCTTTAGTGCCGATCTATAGAAACAGCACACAGGGGACGCTATCAGACTTCCTGAGACATTCTCAGACAGCACGCTTTGCTTGGTCCGCGTTAGCCAGACTGTGCAGCCGACGGCCATTGTTGGCTTTGGTACCTCTGTAGTTGGTACCTCGATGGGCCAACGCTTGCTCCATGCTTCCGTTTGCACCTCATGCAGACGGGTTATCTGCAGACCTCTGAGCTATACATGCCTCTTGATTCCCAAAATATCCTTGCATTTCTGCCGCTTCTCATGACTTAACTCCGAGGTAAGTTTACCTTTCCTTGAAGGCTACGATCCCATTAGTTTAGCGCACTGTTAGTATAAATTTAAAATAGTGCACTTGTCTTGTGTTAAATTCTCGGCAAATGTGGGTTATGTGATCACCCAAGGGCTTTGGATTCTCAAGTCAGTATCGTATTTTAGAGATTTGACGTTTATTTCGAATGAAGCAGACGGGGAAGCCATGCAGGGTTGTCATGAAGTCACTTTGAACTAAACTTCTGGAGCGGTAGGTGGGGAGAGGGGCGTCAATGAGATGCGAGTTTGGGAGTGTTGTCTATATTTTAATCCCCTTCTTGTCTCGTGCTCCCAACCCGCAAATGGCACTGTACTCAAAAGATAACCTGATACCTGCTTTCCTGTTGTTTGATGTTTGATGGGTTTTTTTCTAGCAGGAAAATAAGATCGTGTTTTAATATCATTGGCTTTTCTTGCATGCACTTCAGCGCAGAACTCACGCCCTAATTTATGTGTCTCTAAGAGAGTAATGCAGGTGCACAGATATGCATCCCCAAGCTTTACTCGAACGCACGCCCACAGCTTTCTCTCTCCCATGCGTCGTGCTTTTCACGAAAATAATTGAAATCGAGTTTTCATTTTACGGTGTCCAAATTGAACAAGTCTTTAGACGAAATTTCGCAGACCTACCATCACTACGCCTACACTGTCCCGCACCGCCTGTCCCTCGCCCACCCATCTTCAGTCGACTTATTTTTGTAGGACGACAAAAGCAGATAATGTCTGGGTGGCGTTAAACGAAACTGCTACCATTCCTTTAAAAAGGCATGTGGACAATAAGCAGAATTTCGAGGTCGTTCTTAGACTGCTGCAGGGACACGTTATCGTTCATCAAAATCTGATAAAGAAATTTTGTTGATGTGCGGATTGAGAAGACAATCGATCAGTTTTAAACGCACGTGTAGCAATGTCTCACCCCAAAAAAAAGAGTCAGGTCGCACGTGTAGTGCAGAAAACCCCCAGACGTCTTAAGCGGGGTTTACACGGCTCGATTTAGTCTAATGAAAACACATATAAGAAACTAGCCGGGCAGCTGTTTACAGCAGAATATTATTTTTGACTGGTTAGTATAGTGTTGACAAATACATATCATCACTACACAAAAATCTATGCGAAGAGAACCATGTTGAGGGGAAATGTTCCATCAAGATTAAAGGAAGTCTTTCATGCACGGATTTCATTGATTAGGTTTTTACGAGTGTTTTCATGCGACTTGGTCGAGCTGTGTAAACGCCACAGCAAACTCTCTTCTAACTCTTATTAAGTGAATTGAGAGTCTAGGAAAGCAGCAACACGAACAGACGGGCTTGCAGTACCACAGAAGTACCTTTACAAGTGCCGTTCTTGTGGTACAGAATGAATAGATACCACTGAAGGACAAGCGCGCAAACAATTTCTATTAATACATGTTTAAAACAGAGTTTAACCAAACGGTAAACATAAAAGAAATGTTTTTTTTAATTCCAGGGAAGTTGACCAGCTAAAGAGGTGTATCAGGAAACGAACAGTCGATAGCCCTTATCCGGATGAAATCCGTCCTCAGTTCTCAGCGACAACGCGCACAGACTCCTCGACGTCGAGGTTAGAAGTTCTGCATCTGTTTTTCGTGTCTAGGCCGGTGTGCAGACCCGTGAACACGGCTTGTGATCCGCTAAACGGAAAAGTAAACACGGTTTTTCTAGCTCCCTAGGCCATTGGCTTGGCGTCGTGAACTAAATGGAAAAGATATGGGGTGGGGTGGGGGAGTTATCGTCCCCCCCCTCTCTCTCTCGTCACCTTCTTCCTCTCTTTCCCTCTAATCTCTTTTTTTTTCCTCTCTCTCTGTCTCCTCGCCCCCTCTCCTAGCCGTCCTGTCCCCAGTTGCAACATTCCATACAGCTTGACGTCTGTTCTTCATACTCATAACCCTGATACTCATAATAGTTTAATGTTTCTCCTTTACAATACGTTCTTCCCGCAACTCTTTTTTCATCTGTTTGCTGACTTCCGTGTTCGCTAGAACAGCCGTGAAGTACACAACAACTAACTAGTGATTTTAAACCTTTCGTTATCGCTTTTAAGATGCTGGCCCTCTGCCAGGAAAGGCAATAAGGTAACTGGCACTTTTCAACTGCTATCTTCATCAGTGCCACGTTCCACAAGAAGTCCAGGGTGGAAAGGGAGGTGACAAGACAGTAACAGCTGGAATCTTACCATCTTTGTCATGCCTTGTTTTTAATCTTTAAATCGCTTAACCTGATCTTTGCGTGACTTGACATTCCTATGTCGAAAGTGAAAAAAGTCTTGAGCCTCCTGGTTCAAATTAAATTTGACAATTTGGCAGCCTCTGTCGAGCTGTCAGCTCCTGAGCCCTTCGCCCTTGACATTCACACGGAAGGAACGCTTAGTAAACAGAAATTGTTAGCGACCGACTGCAAAACTGAGCACACAACAGGATAAAAGATAGACTCAAGGATGAATTAAATGATGAATTGAAGAATAGATAAGCCTGCAGGTGGATAGATATATATCTTTGCTTTGACTAGAATACCTGGCAGGTCGTGTTGCCCTTCAACAATTTCGGTATAAATTGCAAAGGGTCATGTGACCTTTTTTAAGCCCGTAGCTGACCAGATTCTTAATTTGATTTTTATAAGGGTACTTACGACTTTAGAATAGAATTGATAAAACGGAAAGAATGAGGTTTTCCCATCAGCTGGCTGGATCCGATAGCCATTAGCTTTGGAAATTACAGGAGAGAACGTTTTTGGTAACAGAGGGACTAAAGTGTGGGCTTGTGTTTAAAATTGTCTGGAAACTGATACAGCCACCATACTGACGGTGCTTTTCTTCGTAAATTACCAATAGATGTGAATGGGTTTCTTTTCTACTGCACTAATTTAAATAACATTTTAATGAAAACTGTGCTTATCTTGAGAATTTTCAAACTTTCTGAAAACTGGGGAGCCTTGTGTCGTTTGATCTCAGGTTCAAAAGACTACAAGTTACAAGTGAAAGACGTTAGCTTCGTCCAGTTTTGTGAGTCATTTCAAAACTTAGGGCCACAATTCCATTAACGATGACTTTAGTTGAACGCAGAATAACAACCTCGTCTGCTGGCTGTGAGGAGGTATTGCGAAATTCATTTCCGCTACCTAAAATAGTCTTTTAAGTAGATTTTTTTCCTCACAGCAGATAGAGCAGGAAGGGCAAATCTAAACTGAGGGAGAAAAATACAACAATCGACATAACTAGGTAATGACTAAGGTACCTCTACGCCCAAGTCTTTCCGGACGAATGTTCATCCCGTTCACTCAACGTGACCACGTACACACGGCACTGTTTGGCGAAGTGAGGCGCACATTGCTCTGGTTAAGGATGGAAAAAGGGCAATTTGTCTCACAAGAACCACAAAAAGTACTTCAGTATTGCTCGATATGCTCGTTGTGTGTCACCACAATGATATTCTGTTTACTCTTTCGGCTTATCGTCGGTAATCTGTATTACTGAAAAGCAGGAAATGCTGGGCGCTTCGCAACCTTTTAACAAAAATGGACAGACGCTAGCTGTTGAGCATTTATGAAACGCCTGCTTCTTGAAAGGACTGAGATATGGCCTGATCAGTTTGTGCCAGAAGCCTACAATTATCACTATGATGGTGACACTAACAGAGTTCCCATCGCCAGATGCCAAACCCCAATTAGCGCTGGAGGCGTCAAACCCGCACGATTTTCTCAAGCCGTGAAGACACAGAGGCTTATTAAAGATCGTTTGGTTTATCTTGGAAGTGTCAAGAACATTCTGCTACGTGTCTGCGCGTGCGTGTGTCGGCGCAGGTGTGGCGGGCTGAGTGGATGTGCACTGCGCGCACGGAACAGCTCGTGGAGGATTATGCAACAACTGATCCCCAATCCTTTTGCCTCCAACACTGTTAGAAAGTTACTGTGTTCCGTTCCGTGGACTCTAGATTTATGGCTCTCTTATTTCAGCGGAAAGAATATCTCTTTATTCGCAGAATCTTTCCATGCGTACAATGAGGTATTCAGGCGAAGTGGGTCAAACAATCCTTTGCAATTAAGAAAGTCCTTTAAACTTTTAAGAACCCCCTACAAAAAGTTGCTCAAATCCAACAATTCTTGCTTTGGAAGTTAGAAACTAACTTTATATTCTTCAGTAAATACGAGCTTCACAACGTTGAAGGTGTTCACAACATTCACTGTATAATTCGTACGTTTTATGTTAAAGTAACTCGCATTTTCTTCAGAACGAAACATTTAAAAAATTGCTTCCGGTTCCTGTGCATTCTAACAGCGTTTTTTTCGATAAAGGTAAAACGTTTTTTAATGAGGTTTCCAGAACCGTGTGCCTTATAAAGCTTTTAAAGGACCACTCGTCTGTCGTGTCGGGTACCCTAGGGGACGGGGGGGGGGGGACTCGTCTTTCCCATTTGCACTGATCTACGTGATAGTTCTCGAGAACGGTAGGCCGTTGACCTCTCTGGAGGTCGCTAGAAGATCATGTAATGTTCGGGCTGCTGCGAATCTCTCACTGGTTGCATAGATGACCAAGAGACCCTAATTTCAATTTTCCGGTCCGCTTCTGATTACGGCTATTCATTTTCACTTTCTCCGTCAACTCTTTAGGGCCCTCGCTGTTTGGAATAGGAAACACATCAGACTAGTAGGGATCAGACTAGACAGTTTGAGCAGTGTCTCCTATCTCGCCATATGGTATTCAGAAAGAAAGAAAGGAAAAATTAAGAAAGAAAGAATAAAGACAGAAAAAGGAACGAAAAAAGAAACGAAGGAAGGAAGGAGAAATAGAAATAGTACACTTCCTGCTTCAGTCAGACGAATGTTGAAGGAGCCAGTAACCGGGTCCGTCTCCAATTCGAAAGGAAAACGTCAATCACACTTGTTCAGAATGCAGAAAGTAAAAGTTTATAGAAAGCTCAATTGATTTCACTACCTATACAGAAATGGGATCTGAATAAGACACGATTTTTTTCTATCAGAGCATCTGTTTTCATTGTCTCTTTGTTTCGGTTTCAGTTTCTTTATTGACTTTAAGCTCCGGGGCTTTTAAACCAGATGCAGTAAACACATTCACTTGAACAGAAATCAGGATACAAGAAATAAATATAATTACATTTATAAATCTGTTCTTAGATTTTGTATTCAGCAGTTCGTGGAGTTTACAAACTGTAATCACATCATCTGCCGTCAGAAAACGTGGAGCGAAACTGTTGGAATAAGATGATGTTTGTGTTTTCATCATGTTTTCCTGCGTGACGGAAGTATCTGTTCCAGGAAAAACACGATTTGGAATTGATAGGAAAGCAGAACAAATGCGAGTGTGAAGCTGCGGTTATCACAGCATCCAAAGACAATTGGGTTCACTTGCTAACAGCCGTGCGAAAAGTCAACATAAAACCGTTTAACCATTACATAACCGACCAATTGAGACTAAAAGGCGTACCGCTTACCGCTCAAATGAATTTTTTGCAGTGCTCTTTGGAAGACCTAATCAGTTCCTTAGTATCTTAGCAGATTCATTTTGTCCGCTACTATATACAGACCTCCATATATTTCCAGAGATACCTAAAAAAAATCCCTCCCCCCAAATAAAAAAAAAAACAAAGCTAGAGGGCTTATTATCATGCCAAGTCACCCTAATAACCGACAATCTGAGAGCTAAAACAGTCTTAATTGTTCATGACACGAACAGCTATAAAATGTAAAATACTTTTAACCCTGTTTATGTCCCAATTTACCATGTGGAATGTTTAACGTGCAGCATCATAACCCACGGTTAAGGACTGTTATTATGTAAGGATATTAAAATGGATGGATGGTCAAAAAAAGAGTAAATTGTCCTCATTAAGTAGGTTCGAGGGGTATCCAAGATGCATTTGGCATATTACCAGGGAGAGAATATTAGCCGGTATTTTATGTCGGCATGGCCAGGAATTTTAAAAAGCCTGGGTTGATGAGGACAGAAAATGTGGTGGCGAAGAAAATGGCTTTACTTCCCCCCACCCCACCCCCCAAAAATAACAGTCCATGTGCTTGATTTGACAGCGGCTAATCTTGTAGCTAACGATAAAACGCAAAGATAGTTTTTACTTTGGATAATCTGGCTTGTCCTTTTTCGATAACGGTTAGGAAGAGAACAACACTGACCGCACTGTGTGCTCCTTGTTGAAAGATTTTGCTACGACAAGAGAGTAATTGTACCTTCCCTCCCTGTGTCTTTTTTCCTACATGTATTTTTATTTATTTTGTCAGATATCTTAAATACTTCTAACATCGTGCATGACAAATGTTTCTCTGGTGGAAATTTAATTCTTTGGGCATACAGGGCTGGACTTACATAAACTATGCTGGTGCTGAGTCCTGTCATCTTCTGCTCTATCATATATTATCTGAGCGTGGCAATAAATTAATTTGAAAAACCCCATTAGCTCTTAGTTTCCACATAATCATTCTCCACGTCTGTCCTTCACTTGATTTCTAAGACGGACACTGAACGTTCTTCTGGGATCTCTTCTTTGCCTGACAGCACAATTTGAATTAACACACTTCTACATGTATATGCTGAAAAGAGAGCATTTACAGCTGCTTTTGGGGTTTTAAAACTTGGGATGGCTTGCATAAGCGTACGTAGCCGCTTGTCCGGTCATAAGGGTGTCCATAAGGCCCATTTGCCATTTGTATTTTATGTACACCTTTACGAATGAACAGGAGATAAGAACGCTCATGCAAGCCACCCCTTTGGGTGGTGGTTATTAGAGGGACAGTGCTTCCACGTCGCGGTGATTTCGCACTATGGGGGTTGGGATCCTATTACTAAACTATGCACTGAAAGAACCACCAGACTGATAGCACCCTGGGGTGTGTGTATGTGACGTTTTTATATCACCTATTAGCGATCTCCTTCCACAAGATATAGGGTCATAATGTAGTGTTTTATTCTTGTCTTTTTAAACGCACTGAAAAGGCAATAGAAACAAGTCATAACTCAATTAAAATCAATTACTCGGTTATGTTAAATTTTATTTCGCTTTTTCTGTACAAAAGCTTAAGGCTGTTTCAGGCACAACATAAAAGGACGCGTCCCTTTCCAATACAAAAGAAGTCATTAGACTGGCATTTTACTTTCTTATTTATTATTTACAAAGAGCTGTCTCCACTGGGCCGGTCACCGCGACTCTGGCCCCACAACTGACCTTTGCAGTCGCTCTGGTGTCACGGTCAACTTTGCAGATACTGTTTCAACAACAAAAAAGTCGCCCTAGACTTTCTGAATAATATCGCGTTATAGTCTGGTGTAGCATGTCCTTTTTATGAACAGGTCTCCGATATCCCTACCATAAAAGTTGTTTTCCACAACAAATGCGTGCTTGCACGTCCCAGACAGGAATTTCTGGTCTCAGCTTTGTTTTCTGTTTGTTTCTCTGTGAATATTAGTGGATTCAAGCGAACGCGTGAAACTACGCCCACACAATAATCTCCCAAATATACCCACACGTGCCCACATATCTAACATTCACATGCCAGCACCCCCCCCTCTCCACGCCCAATACACGCACGCGCACACACTTTTTGGTTTGTGTCATCGGCCGAATGAGAGTGAGATCAACCTAGCAGTTCACGCCATTTGCCGAAACGAGTTCCATGGAGAACGGCAGAGAAGAGAGACAGAGAGGATGGGAAAAAAGGGCAAGTAATCCCACCAAGGGATGAAATCGCCCAACCGGATGCGTCCATATTGGAATAACTTAGCCGACAGACACCTCTAATTTGTGGCGACAAAAATCCGTCGACGCCGCTTGGCAGAGCCAACCTGAGGGCCATTGTGGTCGTGTGAGTGGTCTGCGCGCCGTGGACAGCTGGTGTCGCTGAGCCGTCGTTGACAGGGACTTCGGGCCGCATCTTTATCCCAGCAGACCTCACGCCATGCGAGTAATCTCCCTGTCTGAGACTGGCGCGCTACGTGCAGGCTGTGCTGTGCCGCGTGTGAGGCGGGCTCCCGATGAAAACAGGCTACGAACCTGATGAAACATCACTATGTTTTCATCGTGATCATGAACACCATCTTGACGAAAACTGCCTGTCACACATCCATGTGGTGAAACGCTACTTTTTTTTAACTTAACACGATAATTTTGAAACAGCATAGCATTTTCTCTTCGTACGCGATAGGTATATGATTACGGTGGAAAAACAGTGTTGCTCCATCAAGCGTCATATCGCGTGTTGCTTTGCATGAAAAAAAATCTACGCAATATAGGGGTTGGGTGGTTAGGTGGGGAACTTGTAGCGAGGATAGTACCACTTTCAACAAAATGATAACCAATCTTACTGTCATTATTTAAGGCAATAACTGTAAAATGCGAGCACCGGCGATTCAACAGTCGGAAAACAGCACAACCATGTTTCATGACAATATAACTAATGTCATTTTAAGGTGACTTCTCATGTACGGCATTGTTATTTAAACCTGGACAATCTTGTTTAACTGTGATTAAGCTGCAGCTTAGACACAGACAAACGAAATGGCTTCTTAACAATCATGTACATTAAAAATGGTACATTAATATCATGTATCACGTACGAAGTACAAGCATTCGAAATGTTTCATCAAAAACATGTAAAACGGATTTTTCATTACATTCATGTATCTCATACGACAGTATACAAAGTGGGGTTACATCAAAATCACGTAAAAACAGTGTTTTCTTTAAGATCATGTCGGTACTTGTACATGATTACGATGAAAACTAGTGATGTTTTATCGGGATCATGTCTCACAGCCATGCGATCTCACGTGGCTGAAACTGATCACGAGCCTCTGTCCAGTTACAGACTGGCGAACCTAACATCGCGTGGTGAGAATTGAAGAAACTCAAGGCTATATTTCACAAGGGCAACGAGAAAAAAAAAGATTTTGTAAACCTGTTTGGCAAACAATCGTTTAGGGCAAACAGTTTGGCAAACTGCGCTTTAAAAATGTATTTGTATTCACACGTCACGCTAGCAAACAATCTGCGAAAACGATTTTGTAGAAACTCGTTTTGCGCAGGAGTAGCGTCCCTTCTAAGCCATGCACTTTGTAATGGCGGGTTCACTGATACCGAAGCAAGTAGAGAAATGCTTATGTTAGCCGTTTCACTTCTTCAACATAACAACAGAAAAAGAAAAACAAAAAACAAAATCCAAAAGATAATTTAACATATTAAGTAAAGAATACGATTGTAACAAAGAAAGCAAGAAAATTTACTGAGAATCGTACTGAAAACCTTCAAACTGAAAGTCTTTACTTTTACCACTAAGCCATGGTTCTTACAATGAAGCTAAACTGAACTATTGGATTGAGTATACTGTAGTATGGCCTTTAAGTTACCAAGAAATGTCTATACTTGCGGCTTTTAACAATTGTGTTGTATGTTCATAAAGAAGTAAAACAAGGAGTACATTATGTGTCGTCAGTTACGCGCTGTGTTTTCTTCTCGGGGCGTTATTTCTTCTTCCAACTTTTCGACTCACGTGCTCAATCTCACATGATCGACGATAAGAGAAAGACAAAGTCGTAGGCAGAAAACATCCACTCTGTGCTACTTATGTCTTATCAATGCAGTCATATGACTGAAGCTCCTCCCATCTACTTACAGTCTCCCCAAACAATAACATATAACCCAGTAATACGATGACAAATGATTATTGTTTTGGATATAAGTGAGTGAATAGGTTCGTCTCCTGAATGTCTCTTGCGAGCGCTAGTATAAACGTGGATATAGCAGAAAAGGCGCAAGCAAAAATATATCATAATCCATGTCGATTCCCCGAGTAAAGTTTGCTATTAGTTTGAAAATTTAAAAATAAAAATACGTTCTTATCAACTTAGCAAGTACCAAAGTCTAGATGCGGACTAATTGTCTGCCAAACTAATCGCCGGAAATAAAGCATGCTGTAAAAGGCAATCTGTTCGCCGGAGTCTTTTGCAAAGCAGGTCATGTCACACGGCGAACAGGTAAAACAGCCTCGTTTTGAATTTAAAAAAAAATCCACAACCTCTTTGTTAACCAGCGTTTACCGGGCGGATGCAGTCTTTGTATTTCCGTTTGAGATGTTAAACGTACGCAGCTGAGTAGAAGAAGATCTACACAAACACAACAGCAATAAGCATGTAAAAATATTAAAGCGTACATGTGAAATTATGTTTATATATCTGCATCGTTTTCCCGTTGCTATTTACGCTTCCAAATAGTGTCATTTACAAAAAGAATACGTAGAAATTATGAAATGAAGGTTTAAGTTATTCCATTGTACATACCCATCGAATCAAAGGATTTTTTTTGACTGGTCGCTCACTTTTCTGTGTACAAGAAGACTGCCACATCATTCCCACCAAACCAACGCCCGCCACTTTTGTAGTAAATTATACTTAATAAAGATACAGTGCTGCCGGCACCATACCCAAATGATCCATGACTACTTTTCCTGTTGGTATGCTGAGGTCGTTGTAAGGTATTTTCGACGTCGTCGCAGTCATTTTCTCCTTTATCTGCTTACCTTCTATTCACGTGCGATACATCAGGGCCCGGATGGGCGGAGAGAGAAGGTGGTGTACTGCCGAGCAGACAACGCCCTTACATTGCATACCGTACGGCTTGTGTCTGCACAGCCATTGATTACTGTCACCAGACTTAAATCCAACTCACGTACCGCGGAGTTTTTTCTGTTCTACTCCAACGCCCTTTGAAGATAACAGTAACGTGCAGGCGAAGACAGGACTTTCGCTGGTGGAAGGAAATATGAAACTTTTGAACTTTGGCATTGGGGAACAGGACTCTGATGATATGTTTGCTGGGTCTTCATTTAAAGAAGAAATAGCTCTTTTGATCAGAGATTTTATAAGCAGCTTTTTAAAAAGAACGTTTTGTAACTTTTTAGTGAATTCTTGCTGAGGAACGAAAAATATATGTATATAATTATATGCTAAAGGTAATCATTACAGAAAAAGCTACGTCACAAGCATGAAATGGTCAAATCCAACTGTAAATGTAATGGGCAGGCAATGGATTTTAGTTGGTGACGTAAGAACATTCAGCAAGAAGGCAACTAAACTGTCTCAGAACTTGGGCAACAAGTGCTGCGTGAGTTTTAAAGTATTGGAAGGGAAAGAGAGAAAGGTAAGACTATGTTGCATTCTTTCAAACTGTTTTCTATTCGATGCTTGATCGATACCTCACTCGTTTGATCTGGCGGTCGGTTGAAGGACAACATGCCGGCCTCTGTTCTTGACAGAAAATAAAACTCTTTCTTTTGTTCTGTAGCTTTTTTTCCCCTTCTACTGTAACTCCGAATCTGATCCTTTGATCATGAATGTCCCTCAGGTTACAGGAACAGTGCTTCTTTCAGTGTAAAACATCGTTCGCTGCTCTTATACTGTTATGCAAAGTAGGCGAAGTCTTAAAGAAATTACCAGAGATCCAAAAAGGAGAGAAATACATGACAAAGTAACCTCTTTAGTAGCGACTGGTTAAAAATGAACGCTGGAGGGAAAGGAAACATCCAGAAAATTGAAGGCAAGGAGAAGGAAGTTTTTTTTTCTCCTGCAACATCAGCTTCATTTAAATCTTCCAAGACGTGCAGGAAAACAATTCTGCACTAGTGTCATGGATGTAAGTAATGCTCAAACGAATATTTCTGGTTAGTCATGTATACAGCTTCATTTTTTCACAAATCACATCCTGTAATAAAATCACATTGACTAGGTTTGGGGGAAAGGTTTTCAAATAACTCAGTTCCGTTTATTTCAGTTCAAATCTGTTCGATTTAAGTTAGTTCAGTGCAGTTCAGTTTATTCTAATTCAGTTCAAGTCAGTTCAGTTCATTGAAGTTTAGCTCTGTAAGTTCAGCTCAGTTCAGTTAACTCAAACCGTACCGCCATATTGAATTGTCTCTGGTCGTTTTTGCCGGACGTTTCAGGCCGGATATGTAAAAATCCCGGGAAATAACCGTCAGCGCTTTAGAGAAGTAAAGTTAATTCAGTTGATTTCAGTTTAGTTTAGCTAGATTAAATTAAATTAGGTTAGTTCGGTTTAGTTCAATTAAAATTCAGTTCAAAGCACTATGGTAAGCAAAAGTCTTGAATATTGTTTACGTCATTGACTGTTGTCTCCAAAGACGTTAATTGCTTGCCATGTATTCCCACCTGTCATGACACAGACAGCATCCTTATCGTCTGTTTGTCTATACGTCCACATTCTTCACCTGCTTGTCATGAATGATATACAGCTTACAATCAGAACGCCTACGTTTATTTTCTCTTGCCTGCCGGGAGGAGGGAGGGGGTTGTTATACATCTGCGCCTCCCATCAACTAACAATTTTACCCTCCCTGCACTGAAATTACCGCCTCCCCCGAACCCCCGCTTGTGTTTTCGTCTCCGCCTTTCACTCTCTCCTCTGCACTATTTTGCCTCCCCTGTTTGTCCTGGTCACACTCTGTCTTTTGTTTCTCTGCGATTCGCGGACGCCTACTTGTTTCAAGCTGCCAGTCGTGATGCCGCGCAGAAAACACCATGTTGTTACAATCTTTCATGAATTCGGCAACAGAAAATGCATTATTTTACAAGGGCTTTTGTTTTGGATATTGCAGTTTGATGTTTTGATTGGTTAGTACGTTTTGGTGACTGCGTGTGCATTATTCAAGGCACGGTCTTTACGTTCATAGCAGGTTCATTCCGATGTTTTACTGACAGTGTGTGTATCATGTGAAGAACGGTGTTTCGTTCACAACCGCTTCATTACATCCTCTCAGCAGCGACCAAAATTAGAGGAAAGACTGGCGCGCGCGGTCGCGCTCTCTCTCTCTCTCTGTCTCGCTTGTTTGCTCCCTCCCGTACACACGCAGAGGGAGGAAACGGAAAAAAAGAAAGGAGGAGAGAGACAGCAGACCCCCACGCTCTTGCATCACATCCTCAGCCTCCTGACTTCCAGTCCCCTACCTACATGCACACCTGTAGGCTTATGATGCGGACCTCTGTCTCTTACCTTTTTCTCATACACACGTGCGAGCGCCCCCCCCCCACACACACAAGCACATATAAACGCACACATACATTTAGATGCCATGGAGGGAAATCTGTCTCTAAGTTAAAGCATCAGGGAGCTCAGATTTATTCAGCTTTGCTGTATTTTGGGTTTAATTACATGGGGACGCGTGCATTTGTGTAGTCGTGTCACGTACTTTTCTCCAATAAACATATTTCTATTGTAAGAAAATCAATTAGTCAAATACAGATCATAGCTTTTATTTGTGCACCGGCGGTTTTTTTTACAATAACTTTTAAGTGCTGCTCACAGACGGCTGATGGAGTTCAACGTTCTTCTCAGTTTAAAATTAACACAGTTGTTTCTATGTGGTTGATTCACTCTAGACCATCTTGCAGTGACTTGGACTATACGACAGTGCGGCAAACACCATTTGGAGCAAATTGAATGCAGGCCAACAAATACACGTGCAACCTTGCACGAGACTGGTGATGTAACCTGGCGTCAGAGGAAGGCTTTGTGCGCAAACGCTACAAGCACAGCAGAGTGCCATTTTATTAAGCTAGAAAAATTTGCGCTGATAAAGCTGAACCGTTTAAAAAATAACAGGCCCTTCACAGACTTAAACACACACCCCCCGCCCCATCAAGCGATTTGTAAACGAGGCCCATGAAATGCATTAATCTGTGCCAGTGTTCAAGTAGCGAATAGCCCCACGGGGTGCTGTATAGCGTTGTCCTATCTCGGCTGTTTCAGCAGGACCATTAACACTGTTTTAGGCTTATCTGACCACAATCAGAGACATACCGCACAGTGCATTGCGCTGCAGGAATGACATGGGGTTCGACTGGTGCACTTGCCTGGTAGGGCAAACGAAAGAACAGCTGCATTTTTAAAACTTCATTGTCAGTTTAATAAACATTATTGATGGGCACAAAACATATATTTTTAGTTTATTGGTTTAAACAACGTTTATTCGTTCATTTCTTCACATCCAAATTACGGTAATACAGTTTCCATAAGCTCGACAAAGAAGCATAAGGTGAAATCAGCCGTCACCTTTTGTTTATTCACCATTTATATAAACAAGCGTTCTTAATGACATATGCCTATGTCGTTGTTTGTCTTATGGGCATCGAAAGCAGTAGATCCTTAGACTAAATAACATCAGGTCACATAGCAACAGAAACAGGAAAGTAAACACTGGAAAAAGCCAGAGGGTATAAGACATGAAGCGAAAACCTGCTGAAGCTTGCCTCGTATTATAGACTTAGGCAAGATGGCGAACTGGAAGAGATTAGGAAAAAAGGTGGAGGAAAAGCTGGTAGGAAAAAGAAGGACAGTAATTGGAAATAAATTTTCTACTCCTTTTCAATTTTCTCACTAGCAAGAACAAACAAAAAGAAAGAAACAAGCAAGCAGATAAAAATAGATGTATAAGCAGCGTCTTCTGTGTGACCCAACACATCCTACACTGCAAACAAGAAGAGTTCAAGTTAGAACACTTATTTTGTTACCAAGACAGAATGCATTTTACATTAATCTAGAACGCTTGGTGGTGAACTAGCGTAAACACGTTCTGGTTTGTGTTCTCGAAAGTGTTCAAATGTCTGGGAAATGTATAAATGGTGTTCCGATAATGTTCCCAATGTGTGCCGGCAGCAAGTGTTCAGACAAGTAGTGTGATGCTAAGAATACTTACATCCTATTTACACACGCAGCACACAATTTGCACCTACCTCAACACTTTTTACATGCAATTAGTGGTAAAAATATATAGAGTGTAGAAAACATAAAATCGAGGGAAACAGTTTTTCTGAAGGGGTCCTAAGTTTCCGTTTTGAAGATTTGAGAGAAAGTCTCAAGGTGTTTTTAAGTTCTTCTGCGACTTACATGGCGCCGCTTTGATCAACAGTTCTGCTTCGTTTTGAGCTTGGAATTTACTTTTCCGCTGTTTTCCCCTGCGGCAGGCGAGATACAAGAGGGGATTGCTTGTGGCTAACGGATAATTCAGACCAATGCAGGAACGCCAGCTTGTCACGTTTTGTGCCCGGTAGGCCTAATAATTTATCTTTATTTATAATTCATGGACTTCATAATTCGTTTCTAGTAATCATGTTTTGTGTTTTTGCGAAACCTTTATGTAGGCCTGTTTCTTGGGTTGACTATGTAACGGCAAGATTAGGCAGACCTAACCCCAGCTAAGGTTAAGTTAATCCCGAGGTGTCCGGCTGAGACGAGGTGCGAACGCATAGAGTTAATGTAGCGTTAGGTAGAGAGAAGATCTTCTGTTACTCTTACTCGAGTAAGCACGTGGTAACCCGTGTTAGGAGTAGAAAGTAGGAAATGGCACAGCTCCTCTCCCACATCTTCCTCGCACTAGTCTGGCCCTTTGCCACCCTCCCTTTCACAAATATAGCTCTCATGACAGCAGTATTGATTTCATTGGCCGTTTTCTTCGATCACGTGCTTCTCGGGCTACGAATCAGCGCATCAATATGAAACCCAGTTCTGACTAGTCCACGTCCATGTTTTGAAAATAGTAATTCGTTTGTGAAAGAATTGGATAAAATTCCTTCATGTCGATTAAAAATTTTCTATTAATCTCCTCTGTACCGATTTACTTTCTTAATGCATATATCTGTTGTATCTGACGTTTCATAATAATAATAATAATAATAATAATAATAATAATAATAATAATAATAATAATAATAATAATCATCATCATCACAGGTTTCCGTCTTTGCATTCGCGTTCCTTTCATTAGCAGCACAATGCATCTTGTTGCAGGTTCGCTTACACGACGGTATATCAATCTTAAATCCTAACAAATTCATGTTAAAATCTGTAATGCAGAAAAGTCTCACTGAGCTGATATACTAGAGCAATATTTGTCCTCCACATCAAAACAGACATTGGCATGAGTTCTTACTTGTCCACCACATCAGAGCTAGCAACAACACGAGTTCTGACCATGGCATGAGTTCTTACTTGTCCTCCACATCAGAGCTAGCCACAACACGAGTTCTGACCATGGCATGAGTTCTTACTTGTCCTCCACATCAGAGCTAGCAACAACACGAGTTCTGACCATGGCATGAGTTCTTACTTGTCCACCACATCAGAGCTAGCAACAACACGAGTTCTGACCATGGCATGAGTTCTTACTTGTCGTCCACATCAGAGCTAGCAACAACACGAGTTCTGACCATGGCATGAGTTCTTACTTGGATAAATGAGAAATAAAAAGGAAGACAGACAGAGTTTGCGCGAAGAAGGAAATCACGGGCATGAACAAGATTCTGATTCCCATAAGTTAATTTACAGTGACCGCTACTGGATAACCGTCTTTCCAGCCTGGGGGGTTTTTCCTGGGATCACAGTGTACACTGGCATGACAGTGCCAAAGACCCAGCGCAGTAGGAAACGGAAGGAAGAAGAGTTGATGATATGGGGTTTGGGTTAGAAATCTTGAAATGACAGCGAAAAAATCCTCAAACAATATATGTTCAAGTAAAAGAAGGGGTGTGAACGCCATAACATTGTTGTCAGACTTAACGAAACAAGGAAGAAGGATGGCAGCAGGAGTAAGAAGGGAATGGAGATCAGGAGAGATGTGAAAGTTTTTAAGCGGCGACTGTTAAGTTCGTACGTTTGAACTTTTCCTGCAGGCAGTTCTCTGACAAGCTTGATGATGTATGTACCTTTTGTCTCTTTCACTCTGGGGCGTGGTGCATAAAGAAGAACCCAAAGGTCGATGAGTGAGACATCAGTCGAGAAAGTCTAAGGCCCCAGAGAGGAAAGCTTTACTCATCAAGCGGAATAACACGCTGTCACGTGACTCTTGCAGACTCGGAAGCGATGGTCTGAGACTCTGATTGTGCCGGTCTGCTGGATCGGGCGTCTGGTCTCGCGATCTTGTAGCTGAATTAGGTACAGAGTGTTTCTTAGCGTGAACAGCCCTCAGCACTCGTGTAAACTAACTGAGCTGTAACTTCTGACGGCACAGCATCACCACAATCCAATTGTTCTTACGATTGTTTTGTCGTTTATATTGCTGTGTCTGAGTGCGTGGGAGTTCGTGTCTGCTTTCCACACATAAAACTGCCAATTATTTATAAGGCTAGAGGGCACTGAACAGTCATTTCGTAACTTAAAAAAAGGAAGTTACTGGGCTCAGATATTGTTCTACAGTGACATTCCTGCACCGGTGAGGTTTCTGGTAATACTTTTCTTCTTATTTTTCACAAACTCAATCCTCTTTTGCTTAATTACAATCTTAAAACGTGATGTCCTCAGACACCACTCTGGTAATATTTTTCTTGTTCACGAACCTGAACATCCTCTGGCTGATTACATTTTTACAGCACGCGGCTCTCAGACTCTTGTCTCTTTGTTGCTCCTTCGCACGAAAACCGTGGCAAGAGGAACTTGCAAGGCGTCGCGAGGTCTCTGTGAAGCTTAATCCTGCCGCGACCTCTGCTTTACGTGTTGCTTTTCTCTTTTGTGAGGTTGAGTTCTGATGAGAGATTAAATTTTGCCTCGTGACAGGACAGTGGCGCCAAGACGCTGATGTCGTGATAGCATGCCCGTGAAATTTTTTGAATTATCCCCAGGGAATCTTAAATCATGCGAGTAGCGCTTATCGTGACGAGGCAATGCGCCAATTATCACGGATCGACGAAAACAAAAGGACCCTGACATCAGTTTGGTGTGTAGGTCGAGGGAGACCACGATCAGGATGATGATGGTGACGAAAACAATGATGCCCTCGTGTGCACTCAAAAGTATTAAAACAAAATCTCGGTCCAAGAAGGTCATCATAGCGTGCCATATATCCGATTTCTTGCTATTGTGCAACCGTCTCGTCTTCAGACATAAAGCTGGACAGAAGACATCTGATTTCTCCCTCATGCACATTTGGGTCTCAGAAAAATTTTAAAGTAAGTACAGAGTTTTTGCCCGTTAATGTCAGGGATGTACGTCCCTCTCTTTTCTAAACAAAACGTCAAGGGACCTTCGTTTCCTATCAAGAGACCTCAGAAATTCCAAGTAGTGTCCCAGTGACCTTCAGCTTTTTGACGTCTTAAAGAGCCCTAGAATAAGCTTCACGACCGATTTTACAAACAGAAGACAGACGTGAAAATGTTCATGCAACCAAATCCTGGGCGGTACTAAGCAGTTCAAGAACAAGCTACGCTGAGTAAACAGAAGCATGCAAACCATCAACTTCGAGTTTCCAGAAGACATTCAGCCGGATAATCACTGTGGTATATACGATTGCAGTTTAAGGGTTATAGGAAACGACAAACGAAACGTAATTTCTTGATCAGCGAATTCCATGTGCATAAATATATGCACGAGTAAACACGTACCCGAATTCTTGGTAAAACATTCACGAGGGTGTCTATGCAAGACAGCATTATGTATGAGTACAAACGTACTCAGAATAAAAGCTATGCAATCAAGACACCCCCGCAAGCAAGAACATTTTTTTAAGCAACACGCCCTGCTATAGTTAACATTCTACTTTATATTCTTGATTATTTCCCGAGATCAGGAAGGTGGTCCCCTGCTTACAAAGCAACTAGTAACACGGACCGAAACACTTTCCCCGGCTGAGCGCGTGCGTTTACACAGAAGAAATGCGCATTTATCTAGCATAAAAGCCGATAACCAGATAATTCCTCAACACGTAAGCCCATGTTGTCCGGTAGTATGATTATGTTTGCATCTGGCGAAGATAAGAAAACTATAAAATGAAACTGATGAAGATGCTGACTTTCAAAAGAAATCAAACTGACTTCTACCTGCATATTAATCAGAAGACGGATTTGTGCCCGACAGGTCCCTGTAACTGACACGCCGAGACGGTGCTGTCTTTTTATTTTCGCCTGTAAAGGTCACAGGCACTACGGTATGAATGTCTCACCAGCCAGCAAAACATACATTCCACTACTCGTCTCCGTGTATTAATCCACACACACACACACACGGAGAGAGAGACATTAAAACACAAAACCAACAGCCACACATTCCAGTCTCTCAAATGCCGCTCTTCTAACTCCCACCCAGATGAAGACTTACCCATGCAAACACGTTTGTAGAGAACAAGAGACTTCACTATATACTTAGCCCCTCAGCTCTTTCCTGAAAGCAATTCTACCCGGGTTTGAACCCAAGATCAGATATACACACATGAAGGCCTTTCTGAACCGGACCAGCCTGCGCCCAGTTTCATTGACCATGGTCGTGTATGCGCATGGCAGGTTCGGTACAATAGAACGCTCCAGTTCATTTTTTTAACAGCAACAACAACAACAAAAAAACCCTTAGGGACGGCGGGGTTCAACAGACTAGAACGCGCGCAAGTTCGTTTGGTTGAGAAATGCCCGTACTGGCGTACTCATACGCAATCCTGCTCCCACAAGCAAGCGAGTGCGTGGTTGTCTATTATTTTACGTTAGGTCAGCAAGAAAAGCTATCTCATGAAGGGGATAGGAACGGAACCTGGTGATAATTAAGGGGTGTTGGGTTAAAAAGGACATGGTAGGCTGGGGGTGTGGGGAGAGAAAACCGAGGCACCTCTAGAATACCGCCGACAAGCCCTGTAAATAAGACACAGTAGGTGCGCCGGACACGGAATTCGAATCCATGGCCTTCTGCACTCGTCAGTCCCTTGCAAAGGGCCGTCACCATTAGCCAATCCAGCGGAAGGCTTCTGTACACATGTAGTAACAAGGCACAATCGTGGGGTTTTCTTGTGTAACGTGTTGTGTCTCTGGCAAGCGTATTGCTTCTGAATGCTGCAGCTTTTTGCGGGCTTGATGGCTTCCTGTGGTGTTTGCTGGCTCTGCGTGAAACACGATCAAGCAAAAAATTGAACAAAAGTAAATGCAACTCACGTGCAGTCTCGGGGGGACAGTCACACATTCACACTCATAAGCGCACGAGCGCACACGCTGTACTGATCTTCACAGATGTTGTGATACTGATGATTATTCGTCAACTAAAAATTATATTTTTGTTTTTCTCAGAAACCTCTCTCCCTATAGCTCCGTTCCTCCGTCTATACCCTGTCAGCCTGCCTGTTTCTCTGTATCACATCTTCATTATGCTGTTAAAAGCAATACTTGTTTATCAGAGCAAGTGCCGGTTTGAAACTAATTAACCGATGGTATCCGAAAACTCAGAGATATAAGCGGAGTAAACAGAACAATGGACAGTGGGAACCTGTCGGAGGGAGGGAAAAAAACAGACACGCTAGGTTCTTGGAGTTTGCGCTTTGTTTTGTTGTTGTGGTTGGATGGTGTGGAGTGGAAGGGGGCGTCCCATTAACACAAACCATTGGACACGTGTTCAAAGCAGCTCAGTTTTTTTTGAAAGTCGTGACTAGGCTGAGGATTCGGAGAGGCCATTACAGGAGTGCCCGTTCTCCCTCATGTGGAGGAAAGACGTGTTAACGTCGCGGAAAGTTAGTGGGGCTACTTCCGCTCTTAAAATGTTTTCTGTGCAGTGAACGAACCTTCCGCCTGTTCCATATTTATTGTGTCCGTCCTCTTGTGCACCAACACGTCTGTCTTGCTGCTTGACTAGTTTATTTTCTTTTGTTGTAATGACGTCTCTCTTTCGAAGTTGTATTGCGTATGTTTGATAGTACATAGTCTGTATTTGCCTGTAAGGAGTTCTAGATCAGTCTTCTTATGTGATAGGAAAAAGATAGTTTTCGTATTTATAAACCCTGTTTAATATTCTTACAGAAAAAATCAATATCGACAGAGTTTCACTTTTAACTTTTCGTTAAACGTCTCCTGATTTTGTTCACCGAGGGGTTCGATTAATCATATACATGCTTTTCCTTTAACCAGTCTGATATGATATACATAATAAAACAATTATATAGGGCACGAGATTGTAGCACTATGACTGAAAATAGCACACATCTCAAATTTGTACGCCATCTTTTGTGAGGACAGAGGTTCTTTTGTTTTGTTTCTTTGATTTGCATGTGTGTCGTGTTTTTTTTTTCCTTTTGGGGCAGTTGTTTGCTTTCGTTTCTTTTCGTAGAATTAGACCGAATTATGCTGACCAGAAGAACAAAATAATAAATTAATAAACAAAAACCACACTGCACTGCTGTCCCCAGAATGCCCTTTCACAGTCACTGTCCTGCCCCACCCCAGTTCCCAGTCCGCCAGTAGTTCTAACACTGGAAAGTGCTCCTGAGATAAACTGCGTCTAAAGTATTTTAACCTTTTTATAACCCACAAAAGGTCAAATGAATTTTTTTAAAGAGACACAAAATCTTCATGGTCATATGTAATTATTATCCGCGAAATTTAGAACAGATCCTGGTTGGAAAAAAATGTAATTATGATAAGCACATCGAAGGACAGCCTTTCCTGTCCCGCTGTTGTGAACAGCTGCTTCCTCAAGCGTTGCGTTTCGTGTTAGAAGCATTCTCTTGTTTAAACAGAGGTTGGGCGAGTTATAGGAGCCGCCAGATCTTGGGAACCTGTTCAAACAAACTCGATCAGTTTTCAATGGACAGTGATGCAATGGCGGGGTACGTCAGGGTGCGACTGGATGCAGTGGGGTGCAGCAGGCCGGGCCAGTGGGAGGATCCTTGTCATAACTGTCCTGGATATGATCTGTTTTCAAACCGTGTCTGACTGAAGCCGCCGTGGGAAGGGCGCTTTCGCCTGTAATGAATTCTGTTTCACGCAACACACCTCTGACATTTTTTTGAACATTTTTTGAAAAAGAATCCTGTCTTCTTGACAAATCGGTCGTTTCTGCTCTTCCTGGCTTAGCCTCTTTTATTGAATTCTGTCTTAGGGTTTGACACTAACGTGTTGTTTTCTCATATACCGAGCCAAGGTAATGCAATTTTTACTTACCCAAAGGTGATCTGACGCTTGTTGCCTACAAGAGTGCTCTCTACCTTCACTAGACAAGTGCTCTCCCTGGAAAAAATTTCGCGGGAGATACGGGGGATATGCGTTGTCCGAGGCCAATAGATAATATATTCTGTTTGTTGAACCTCCTTGTTGTCACTTTCTTTGGCAACTCGTGGTAATTATGTGTACAACTACAATTTAATATCATTTCGCCAACAACAGTCTTAAGACTGATTTAGTGTCCAAGTCAACAAAGCACGTTAATTACTTTTTGGACTAGCGGCGAAAACCTGTAATAGCAGACGTCTGAACCGGCCGACAAAACTCTGCTTTGAAACTTTTGAGAAGGTTTGAAAGTACTTACTTGGGAAATTTGTCAGAAAATGTATTTACCTGACAGCTAATTTTACTTAGCGCGGGAGATCGACAAACCATGTCAAAACCTGCTATCTCTCTGTCCGTATGTCTGTATGCATGTCTCGCTGTTTACCTGTCTGTCGTGAAGGCCCAAGTGTGTCCCGTATGTTTGCTACTGTGTCCTTCCGTCCGTTTAACCCTGCGCCATTCTATGAGCAAGGAAACAAGTCGCAGAAGCTTTGGTTGCACAATTAACCCAGAAATCATGTATTAAATCTATGACAAGAAGAAAAAGAATTATTTGTGTTTCTTAACCGAACAGCAGGCAGTTATTCCACAGGACGGCGAAAGTTGCAGTCGACACCAATCTTCCTGAAAGATGTAGGCGTTTTCTTTGGCGGGTGTCGTTCATCGCCAATCTGTGAGCACTCGACACTGACAGGTACTAGCCTCGATTGGCTGAGTTCCTTGAATCTAGCCGCCAGGTGTCAGAATGCACCAGTCATCTTCAATAAGAAGTCCATGCATCAGTGGTTGGTTTATTCGAAATACTTGTTTACCTACTTATATGTTCGTCAAACGTAACATACACATAAGGCTCACGTCTGTCAATGACAGAGTGATGCTGCAGCCAGAGGGTCTTAACGTCTGGAGACCGGATTTGACTTTAAAACATCACGTCCCTGTAATGGTTTCTGCTTAGAAGGCGTAAATCAAGACTTCATGTCAAGAAAGAAACAGGATTTGGGAAGGAGAAAGGGCAGTTGTGCACTTAAAGACCCAAAGACTCCAAAGCTGCAGGGCTTAATTCAATACTCTTTATATACAGATAAATCTAAGTCCAAACTTATGGATCTTACGACAAAAACGTTGCAATGGAGATTCGCCGATGTCTTGCCGACGACAAAGACCCAAGTCTGTTTTCACCTGCTGTGATCTTGAGTGATGTATACCGCTGTCGCGATTTACTCTGCCGGTAAGACTTTCTTTCGAAAGGCATTAGGTAAAGACAATCGTCTTTCTTTCTTTGTCGACCGCCTCGGTGTACTAGTGATGAAGGCGTCAGCTTCCGAAGTAGAAGGTCGGTGGTTCGTAACCCGGCCGAGTCATACCTAGGACTTAAAAATTGGCAATCTAGTAGCTGCCCTGCCAGACGCCTGGCACTACAGGGAACAGTACTAGGACTGGTTGGCCCGGTGTCAGTACAATGTGTCTGGGTGGGAGTGAACCCCGTGTTGAGACAACACCGTCCTGATATGCACCTAATTTGCGGTTGGACGTTAACCAACAAAAAATCAAACCTCTCCCAGGCTGCCTGCCTCTGTCTCTCTGTCTCTCCAATGTTTTCTGCCCAGACCAGAGCCATTAGAGACTGTGGAAAACGTGGCATCGCTTTAGGAATAGGAGCACTGTTCGACCTCTCGTCGATTTTAAGCCTGCGTCCTGGCTTCAATTGAAGTAATGTTCGGGATTTTTTCTAACGTCCCGTCGGGGAGCGGTCGCTTAAAGATTACAGATCTGCACTTGCCAAGGTCACACATTGTGTCCTTTGGTGCCAACAGGTCTAGTTGACTCACTTGGTGTCTTCGTTCAGTCCGAGAGCCATCATGAGTACATCCGCAAAGAACCATGTTATCCAAGGACGATGACTCTTCTCTATCACTAAAGGGGGAAAAGGGAAAGGAGACGCGTGAAAGAGGGTTATCTGGTTTGTTTTATGTCCTGTCAGTAGGCTCTACAGCCTGACTAAACGTGTCGTGTGGTTGCTAATTAGACGTCGGGCTTAACGGATTTGAAAACTTCGCTACTTTCTGCTGGAGAAGCGGAGGATTGTGGGATACGACATTCTTCGACAGACTGGAGTATACACCGTCTGTGCACGTGTGATCGCACAAAGATGAAACATATGAACCTCAGCATGCATGAATGTGCTTTCCTTTTGTGCAAGCCCACAATTTCGTGCAATGAGAACAGCAAACAAACAATTAATGGCTACGTTTTGTGTCGCTTAGGTTCTTTAGAGGGGAAACTGCAAGTGGCCTCGCAGAATCCCCTTTTTTGTCTCTCTCTCTCTCTGCTGATCTTATAACGAATTTCACGTACCAGACTTAGGAACTTCAGACATGGAAACTTCAAATTCGTTTTATTGTAAGTAGGTGGCAGTGAGATGCCATTTCGTAGCGCTGCGGTTTAAGGGGAAGAGACTGGAAGAATACTCTTCCTAGTTGAAAAGCAAAATTAGCAAACAAAAGCAAGAAGTATAAACAGTGTCCTATCCAGATAAGTTTAAAAATAGAAAGACGAAGTACAGCGAGTTTTCGGCAAGTTTCCGCTGCATGTTAAGCTGGTCTCCCTTGATATGACAAAACCACGTACAAAATATCTCGTATAAAATCACCAGTAAAGAAACACTCTAGCCAATTGCGATAGAACTTAAATCAAGTGGAAGTGAGACCACACTTTCTGTAAAGACGCTCATTTTCTTTAGTCTCATCAAAACAGAACTAGCTGGAAATTTTCTCGGTCTAAATCAGGGCGATTATCTTTGTTGTCGACAGTCTGATCACGTGACTGATTCTCCTTGAAATGAGCTTTCTTGGAAGGTGTAAGACTAAACGTATCAGATTTGGTCTCGGTAAAAAATCTCGTTCGATACACAAGCTGGTAAATCTAAACGTGGCGACACTGTAGCGGGCGACATGTCCAAAACAGCTTGTCAAGATGAGAAAGCTGTAACCGGTTGTAGCAGCTATTCTAAGGATAGAAAACAGTCCGTTCGACCCTAACGACCAAATTGAAATGGCCGATCATGAAATGTCCACGTATTTAGTAGTTTCCGAAGAATATCCGGCTCATCCTTCTTACAAACTCTCGAGTTCACTCTCAGTAAATCCGTTGTGTATCCTACAATTTGAATTTTCTCAAACCTCCATGAGATAAAATCATTGGAAACAGCGGTGGATGAACGCTTTCCCCCTTAGAAACCCATTTCGCTAATTTTCACCTGACGTCATGCACTAGCAAAAAGCGACGTGGATGTACGCCTTGTGGCTATATAGTTCTTGCAGGCTTTCCTTACCTCGGCTCTTGGGCTGTTCATAAGCCACTAATCTCGAATGGATTCTGAGAGTGCGAATCGATACTTGTGAATTTCTCGACCAGTTTTTAGGGTTATGAAAGTGTGATGCTCTTCAGGCGTTCTAGATACATGGGATAAAACATGAGCAGGATAATCGTCCAGGCCGAAGCACTCTGAGCAAACAACAGGACGAAATGAAATGTACATTGATCTGGCATCTCCTCGCATGGAATGTGTACGCAGTTGCATAACACACTGTCAAGAAGGAAGTGAAGTTGGGTTTTTTGACGAACTAAATGAACTCGATGAATTACCAGAACTGCGATGCATGAGGCTTGTTGGGCGCTTTTCTTTCGTAAAATCGTCCATAAGGCTTGTAAATATTGTGCATTTAAAGCCCAGTTTATCATCTGTATTTTAAACAAAAACTCGTTAACAGTCCTCATTTAAATTCTATTTAAAGGCCCGTTCACCGTGTGCATTTAAAGCTCTGTTCACCTTTTGTATTCAAAGGTCCGGCATCCTATTTAAAGGTTTGCTCACCTTGTGTATTAACTGTGTACTTTGCCTATGGACATGAGATGCCATCCCTCGGGCATCCTGCTAACTCACTCAGCAAACCCGTGTGGGTCTCGAATCATCTATTGGCAGTTCTTCCGGTAAGGTCCATTTAGACAAGACAGAAAGTAAAATATAAAAGATTCTTATCGACCTCTAACTGGGGGAAATTCAAATCCTGTCCGGCACATCTTGGCCTTCAGCACGTATTAGAAGCTCAGGTGCTGCACAGAGACCAAAAGTTTTGTCTGGAGATAAAGCAAAACTCCGAAACTCTTATGTTGCTGTTTTGCATTCATTTACCTTGAAACGCCATAACTTGCAAAAAATAGCTGTCACTCTGTGTAGATGAGTTAGAACACTGACTGTGAACCAACAAATGGAGTTCGCTTCTCAGAAATGTGCGTTTACTTATTAAAGAGGAGGCTTGCTGCGAAAGTGCACACTCTCACCCTGTGGTGGGCGCACGAGAGGTTGGTTTTTGCTGTTAACGTCCAGTCGCAAACGAGGTGCATATCAGGATGGTGTTGCAGCAAAGGCTACAGCCCCACGCAGTCATATTACATTGACACCATGAAACCAGTCCTAGTACTGTTTCCTATAGCGCCAGACGTCCGGCAGGGCAGCTACTAGATGACCAGTTTATAAGTCTTTGGTGAGACTCGGCAGGGGGGGGGGGGCGAACCGCTGAGTCGCTGACCTCCCGCCTCGGAAGCTGAGGTGATGACCCATGAGGCGGTCAGCAGGAGAGGATAATCAAGTGACAAAATTTTGCTTGAAAATAAAATTATTTGTAAAAATACTTTTAAATCCAGGCTCCCGTGTTTTGACTATTGTAACATCAGCTCCGTATGTGGCGGTCTCTGGCATTGGTAGGAGAACGCAGTGACGTGCATCTCCGCTCTCTGTGGATCTACTGTTACCTGATTTCACTCAGAGAAGAGTGAAGAGGTGTACAGAGTGACACAGAATGCGCCAATGAAAGGTAGCCAATGTAAGCAAGATAAAAGAAATGCAGATACGCTAGCTGGAAGCAGAGCATTCAAATAAAAACCTCCCAACAGGCGGCAAACGCAGGGCCTTTTATCTCCTCGGGGAGGAAAAAAAGTTATGAAGGCAATTAAAGCAATATCACTATACCGGAAAAATACGGCCTTCACATTAGCTGTCATGGAGATCAAGCAAACACAGGGTCTACCTGGTTAGATAAACTAATTAAACAGCAAATTGTGCGTTGGGAATATTTGAGCATTGCAGGTGACGTGCTGATCGCCATAGATTTATTGTTTTGATAACGTCAAACGTGATACAAACTGCTTCGCCATAAAAATGTATTTCATGGCGTTTGATCCGAAACTGAAGTGGATGGACTCCTATCTCTATCTCACATAGTGTTTTCTTTTAATGAATTCTGTTAGTTGTTTGGCACGTTAAAAGTTTTTAACACGCTTCTAAACGCTTTTCGGAACAGATGTGTGTGCATGTAGAATCCAGCCCGAAAATTGCACAAAACCATTTACACACCTCAAAAAGCAAAACATAAAACACCACATAAACAGAAATCTCTGTTTCAAAAAGAGTTCAATGATTTTTATGTAAACAGCCTGTACGATGCCTTTTATAACTGGTGCACATTAAATGTGGGAGACCAAGATGGCAGAAGTTTTCGTCTGTCATCTCCACGGGCAATCACTCCTGTTTCTGTTTCTTTGGCAGAGAATTTATTGTTAGTGTTACGAGCATCTAGTTTATTGTTGGAATTATGACCAGAGGGCTTATTGTTAAGGTTATGACTAGCGTGTTTTTTGATAGCGTTATGACTAGCGGGTTTATTGTTCGGCTTATGACAACTGGGTTCATTTTTAAGATTATGACCAAAGAGTATGAGTATTGTTGCGCTCTGGGTTTATTTCTAGTATTATGACCAGCGGTTTTATTGTTAGTATTAAGACCACCTGCTTTATCTTTAGACATATGGCCATCTTGTATAAAGATTGTATTTTGCGTAATAAGAACAATGCCTTACAGCTAAGGCTCGGTGTGTGCAGTCTTGTGAAGTTCTTGTCTGGTTGTGAGCATGTTGACTGGCAAGCAGTCAAGACATTAGAGAGGAAAACCTCAAGTTTTTGTTTAATTAGAAGAATGAAAGATTAGCCCCACATAGAAATTAACCCACCCCAGCATACCCTTTCGTAGGGGGTCTGCAACAAAACTCTGTCGTGGATGTCGCCTGGGAGTCCTACAGTGCCCGGGAGGGGAGCCCTGTATCGATTTCCGGAAGGCATCGGAGGAGAGTAGTGGAGAAAGATCAGATGGCCGTGAATGCATCGGATTCGTCGATGAGAAGGTGAATGGGCACAGCATTCACTCTCCTCCTGTGTATATGTACCCTTACTTGTCATACCCCGGTTGATAGGTCGGTCGTGAGTCACCCCGGTTTCCCTCGTCAAGCCCTTCGCGATTAATCGAGAATATCTGCGAAAGAGGAATGTCTGCAAAAGAGGAATGTCTTCCCTTAAAACAACGACAACAAAAATCACAACAACAAAATCGCGTGCGGCGCTCGCTTTCAGACAAGCCTCTTCTGGACCAGTCCGGTAGAAGAGACTTCAGGTGTGACTTGCTTGCTAGTTTGTAGTGTTGTAGTATTCCCCCCTCCCCGACACACACGCACACACACACGCGCGCGCGCGCGCACGCACACGCACACGTACACGCATACAAATCGAAGGCGGTTTGCGCAATCACAAAATTTGACGGAAGGAAACCAGCGTACGCACACGCGCGCGCACGCAAACGGGCAGGTACGCACGAGCGCATACTGTCGCTCGGGCGCGCGCGTGCCGTGCAGTCGCGGGAGCAGGCCTCGGTGTAGTCGAAGTTGCGTCGGCGAGCTGGGCGCCTGTTTGCACGTGAGAGAGGCGACTGCAGCACGACAGGACGGGGTATGGATATTCGCGCCACGGTCTCCAGGCGTTTCAATAGTATGTCATTAACCACTCAACGCTGTCCGTCTGGCCTGCGCGCCACTGTCCCCTTCTCTCTCTCTCGTTCTCTCTGTCGGCGCCTAACCTCATGCTAGGTCTGAGAGGCAGCTTGTCAGATTCGCTAATTTTCTATAGGAGCGGAAAGAAAACAGTCAATAGCGCCCTAGACAAACAGAACTGCAATCAGTACCATTCTTTATTTCACTGCAGGAGCAGACTCTTGTTTTTTTTTACAGCGCCGTAACTTTCCGAGACTGACCTGTCGAGTTAAGTGATCATGCTCGTTCCGTTCCTTTGTTCGACAGGACAAACTGGCACCAAGACATGTGATTTCTTCCGTCGCTTCTTCGCAGCCAAGGGTCTGCACTGTCGGTGAGTGTAACTCATTCTTTGACTGAAAACTATTTTTTTATTACCAAGTTGTTAGTCCTTTTTTCAGTTGTCCTGACCTACCCATTTTCAGTTGTTTAGTCATTTTTCTTATTATTTTGTTATTGAATTGTTGCTATAGGAAGGCTTAAGTAGGACCAAAGAAATGTAAATTTTCAACTAGTTTTTTTTATTGTAAAAAAACTGAATGGCTTTGTGTGTTGTAGATTCTCTTGAAGCCGACGGGCTATATAGATAGTTTGCGTAATTGGCACAGCATCTACGTAATCCTACCCAGTTCGCGCATGACCTAAATATCAGACCACATAAACACTGTTCATGGAGTGCTTGATGAGATATGCTGAAATATTTCAGGTTTATTCGTAGATATGACGTCGTCAGACTTTTTCGTTTTAGAAGTTCTGTCTTGCAATCCTATGTTGTCTCAAGCAATCGGAAGCTAGGAAATCGGGTAAGCTGCTTGGTGGATATTAAACACGTCGCAGGTACTGCTAGTAAATTCAGGTATGTGTCAAGGTAACTTGAAACAGGCGCACTGTCAGAAAAAATGTATTAGCGCGGAGCCTGCGTTTGTGCCGAAACTCGTAATCGCACGTTAACGAATCAGGAAAAAGAACGGTGTCGTGCTAAGCCCGTTAAAGGATTAGTGCACAAATTTAATACGAAGTTATGTCCGTCAGCCTAGCAACGGGGGCTTTCTTTTCTATCTTGCTAGTATTGCATTTTTATGGTTAGTTTCTTCAAATACGCAAGCTTTTCAAACTGGAGTTTGACTTATTCCCCTTTAGATTAATAATTTATGACGTCGAAAAAGCTACAAATCTGAAACCTAAAAGATATTTTTCACCTCAAACTTTGCTTCACCTTAGTAGATCTGCCTTGTCGCTCTGCTACCCTAGAGCACGCTACATGAAAGGATGAAGATAGTTTGTAATGTGCATGAACGTGTTTTACATGGGCGCTCTTACTGTGTCAATGCTAATGCTTATGATTTTTACGAACAGATGTAAATCAACTGTTTATATTAATCACGTGTTATGTACTGTTAATATCTTTATTGAAACACAAAACGTTTTGTTAGGATGGGATACTCCAAATAATATGTACCACATGTGAGATTCTACACGTTAAATGCATGAGATGAAGGATGCAACTAGTAAGACGTTGATGTTTGAGGTCCAACAAGTAATGGGTTATGTACAAGAGATGCAACACGTGACATATCATATTATGAGATGCTTCAAGTAACAGGTTACATACATGAGATGCACCGCCTGACATGTAATACTATGAGATGCTTCAAGTAACAGGTTACATACATGAGATGCAACATGTGACATGTAATATTAAGAGATACTTCAAGTAACAGGCTACACACATGAGATGCAACAAGTGACACGTATGTGAGATGCCGCGTATGGGAGCATGGTAACACAAGCGAAAAACGTAATACTGCGTATAGGAAAAAAACTATACTTTAAAAAAAGTTGTAAGTTTTCTAAATAGTATTTATACTTTTCACTGATGGTATTTTGTGTTTTAAAAGTATAAAAGTTACAATAAAAATTGCTGTAGCGTATTCGCTGCTACAGGTAATTACGTTTCTGCGAATGCCTAAACAATAGGATGAGTTCTTCGTCTGAAAACAGAATCAAAATGAAAGAAACGATGCTTCAGATACGAATGCTTCAGATGACATGGTACTTCAACCACTTCTGTTGCAGGCTTCACACCGCTTCTGTTCACCCTTGCGGTGCTCGGTTCCTTCGTTATAAACCAGCCCCCGCGCGCACGTCCTTCAGGCGTTGAATTCTAGTCTGTTCTTACGTTTATTCCAAAAAAGGCCGGATCCGACCCGCGGCAAAAGGCCGAGTTTTCAATCACACTCGAAGCCAAATTAATTTAATTCGGGCAGATTGTAACTAGAGGAAGGGTCGCGAGGAGGAAATTTGCTGACTTTCGGAGGAAGAAGAGAGTGGATAAAAGATGTTCTGGTCCTTCCCTCCCCCCCACACCTTTTAGTAAGAAGCGCATGCGCTGGGCCCCTTTGCTTCACTTAAGTGACGTGTGCAGAGTCCGGGGTGCGTGCGTATATTCTTATCTGGTTCGCGTTAAGGTTATGACGCAACAACCGTTTCACAGAAGGCTTTCCGTTTTCCCTTCAATGAGCATAAACATTGACCTCACCCGATTCGACTTTTCGAGTCAAACTGCTGATCTGTGGCAGACACGTCAGGCTGTTAGAGTGATGCTGATTGGCCCCTTGGATATACATATCACCTACTTTGAAATCCATACCACTGCACCTGTTTGCTTTACAAGCTTCCAGTATAGGCAGTGGGAGCTAGGGTAATAATGCGTATGCCATTTGGCGTGGAAATTCATGTATTACGCAGATGTTGAGTTAGATTACACTAATGCCGAAAACCTTCCTGGTTATGTAGATGCATTGAGCTGCTTATGAACACAGACCCCTGCATGTTAAGCTTTACTGTTTTATTGATCTGAATGCTGTCACACAAAATGATAACAGGGCTTGACATTAGTAACTGCTAGATCGGCCGGTGCGAGCAGATTTTTGGTCCGGCAAGAAACATTTCAGACAGCTTCCCTGAACAAATATAAAAGTTATATAAAAAAAATAAAAGTAAATATTTTAACATTTTAAAGCAATATTTTCCAAGAATATTCCTTTGTCGCCTTAATCACAGATTACCTTCGGATAAGTCAACAAAGTTAATATTATCAGGGCCGGCTTGTAAAGCGATTGTTATTTACACTTCCAGTCATAACAGTTATGGTAAAGCCCATTCGCCTTGTATATTTTACGTACATCATTACGTACGAACAGGAGATTCAAACGCTCATGCAAGCCAGCCCTGGAAGGTTTATAGAAAAATCTCAGGCTGTAACGCCTTCAACTCGGTTGTTTTTTTTTTAAAAAGCTATGTGCCACAGCTGTGTTTGCCGATTTTCTTTTATGGCAAGAGAAAGGTTGATATCCTGCGAAATAGGCGATGACGTCACAGAAGGAGTCGCAGATCCACGAACCAGATCCGATCTTTATGGCTGCCTTGACTGTTTATATCTATTCTGATGTTTATTGACACGTAAGTAGAGTTTGGTTATCCAGACGCTCAGAGGTAATGTACACAATTGAGGAATAAAACGCTGCGTGTTGCCCAGATCACAACTCAGCGACGAAGGCCAAATCTGCAACATCACAGAATCAAGCACAGTTGAGTAAGCAAAAATTGATATCTTCTACACAGATGCAGCGGGTAGGACGCACACAAAAAATTGAAGACATTACGGGAGATGGTGGGGGAAGGGGAGGGAGAAACTGGAGGCAGGAGGGTTGTGAGGAATGGCAGACCAGGAGAGTGGAAGGGGGACGGACCGTGATCTGTCCGCATTGCTAGATCTTTAGTTTTATGAGAATAATCAAGTCCCCCACTTGGTTTTAATGCAGTCTGCTTTTCTTCTGCTCGTGCGAGGATCTCGCTTTGCATCCGTTGTCCCCCCCCCCCTCGCAAATCATTAACGCACAAGAAGTCATTTTTCTGGTATGTCATTTAAACCCCGACTGTGTTCTGAGGTCGTTGCACCTACAGGAAAGATAAGCTCGTAGAATCGGACTGAGGAGCACAGACGTGCCTACGCGCAAAGGGTCCACGCTGTTGGACAGAATTCTACAGACATTCCTGAAACAAAATTGTGACACTCTGCGTGCTTGTTCACCATGCTGCGCCAGGAAGTGTGCGCGCATGAAAATGGAGGCATTTACGCATGCCTTCTCTCGGCGTCACCGCACCTTCTGGGGCAGCGCTGCTGTCGCTGGCCGACATGCGATAATTTCACGAGAAACGTGACAGTGAATGTAAATATGTGCTTGAAATAAGTGTTTATGCGTTACCACTCTGCACGTTTCCCGTTGTACTCCGAACTGCGCTGACATGCTTCCTGTGTTTGACCGCTCTGCCTTTTTCTCTAGAACAATCTGATTCGCACGCACGCACGCAAATGCACGCACGCGTGAGAAGAGCTCACACGTACCCTCACACCCAGACAGGAATCTCAGGACTGATGGTAAAATTTTATTTCGACCACTTTCCCAGGACTTTTTCTTTCGTTCTGAGCAGCATGGCTTGCAGCTGGACCCGAATAACTGTTAACACTACCCGCCCGAGACAGTTCCCTTTTTAGGACCAATGGCCGCCCCATCTCTGTCACTGGTGTTACTTCTGCAGAAATAAAGACGGTTTACAAGACTTTCACTTACCGACCGAGCGCCGTAAAAGACCTTGCCCACAAGGAAGAATTTACCATGTGTGGAAATAAAGTTCCTGCTTCTCAGAGCGGAAATAAGAGTTGCACTTAACACACTTCTCTTTTCTAAACTAGAAAGAAAGCAAGCGTGAGAATTACCGAGTAAGTACGTGTGTGTCAAAAGGAAAAGTTCGTCAAATGCAAAAGCCACAACGCACGTTTTCAGGCGGGCAATTTCCCTCGCAAAACTGAACTGTTAGCAAGTGGCTTCAGGGGTCTTGTCAAATTCGCAAACCAGTTCTTCAAAATATACTGCGCTTTTCTCTTTGTTTTATTTCTCTTTTCTGAGGAATCAATCGAAATACTTCAGCAGTAGCTTTTACTATCACTCGGAAAGGTCGACACGGTTAAGCCACGCACACAGTGTAATCTGGGGTAGGTAGTAAACATGGGTCGGTATCCATTTGGCTTTATCTGGTGTTAAGATGGGAATTATTCCTCTTCCAGTCTTGTTAGATAATCAGATGTGTTTGGACCGAGTCACTGTCTCTTGCCAATAGGTCATCTTGCGGATTGTGTTATGGAAACGTCTGTGCCCACAAGCGTGGAGGACGTTCCCCCAGCCTGCATTACTACAGAAACGCAGTGCGACATTACTCTCTACTTTTGTAGGATATCCCTAACTGTAGCATCGAAAAAAAATTAATTCACCTTTTGTGTTACTCTCCCTGCGATAAAGTTGTCGGAAACTGGGCGTCGAAATGTCTCATAGTATAATACTCTGTGTGATCTAGGAAAATGGGATATCTTGGTGCAGTGCGTTTGTGTGTGTGCGGTTCCGTGCAAGCACACAGAGATTCACTACTGATTATAGGGCTTAGTGATAATATCACTATATTATATTGATACTGATCCTTGTAAAACAGGAACCAGTGGAGTGGATGGTTCATTACAAAGTAAAAGCAAACGCGTGTTGCGTTTTCCGCGTTTTTTTGTTGTTTCTCGCATTAATAACTTAGCTCACGGTTTCGCTTATTAAATCAAGCTTCCTGCACTGGGGTCTGTCAGGGTGTGTAAACTTTATTGATGCAGAGGTCGCCGCTCATCGCCTTCTACATACGGGAACACGGAGATAATTGATCCGACAGAGCCTGCACGCACTGGGCGTCGGTATCAGTTCTCACAAGACTAAAGGCTGCTTGACACGCGCGTGATTTATAGCCAGCTGTAGTCACTCCAAGGGTCTTAGTCCCCAGAATCGAGACTAGCCGTCACCATAATGGTGGACCACACACAATCGTCCAAATACTGGGATTAAAGGGATTCTCTGCCCCACTGGGCGCGAGAACTCAACCCCTAAGTGTAATTTAGCACGGATTTGATAACTCTGTCTAAAGCTCCCTTTAATGACCTGCGCAGTTAACGCACAGTCATTGTGACCGTTACGTTACGCTTTATTAAATGTTCACTCAAGTGCAACGAGCGTTAGCGAGTTTCCCTTTGGTACTAATCCACCCAACCTCACGAATCTTAATTGTACGATCGTGCCACACAAGTATCACTCTGGCTAGGCGCTCGATTTTTATTCATAAAACCATGTCTTCAAAAGTTTCCTTCCGATGCGAGCCTTTGGAATCACCGGACATAAATAATATGAGTCGCCTCAATAATGGCAGCAAGGTAGATTTTGTAGTAGTAACGCGTACGCACGCGCGCATGTGCGTCTGAAAAGACGAGAGGAAAGACACGATACAGAAAGTGGGCGAGGTGTTAAGACGGAGATACAGTAGGAAACATATTGAAACAGCATTGAAAGCAATGAAGCTCTGAGATTAATGGTCAGGGTTTTCCGATAACCCCTGCCTTGAAAGGCTTCTTTTCTTCCTGGACTTGAAAAGTGACGAAGTGCTTGCTATTATCTGTGAAAGTAGCTATTTAGCTATTTTTGAAAAATAAAAGGAAACCCCTTTTACTCTTTTCCTTTCTCGTGACAACTTTTTCCGCTAGGGATATATATCTGTAGTTTATCAACATCGTGTGTGTGTGTGTGTGTTTAATCGGTGAACTTTGGCAGACTGGTTCTAACAAACATGGCGTGAGACGTTGGCTCACTGCATGCAGGTGCCGAGTAGCCTTGTCGACAAGGGGGAGAGAATCAGCTAGCCTTGTCGACAAGGGGGAGAGAATCAGCAGCCAAAGGGTGGACGTCTCGTTTGATTCCAGTCAAACCAGAGTAGCGTGCCTCGGGGTGCTTCCTAGTGTGAGGGAGGGCACTGAGAGATGGCATTGATTCTCGCTCGCGCTTCACCCACTAGGTCCGGTGGATTTCCTCCTACGGGCACTTTTACTCCTCCCTTCGTTTCAAAACAAAAGTCCAAGTGTCTTCAGTATCGCACACTTTGTTTTGCCTCTGAAAGTGCTGAGGTGGTGGTGGTGGTGGTTATTTAGAGGGACAGTGCTTCCACCTCGCGGTGATTTCGCACTATGGGGGATGGGGTCCTATTACTAAACTATGCACTGAAAGAACCACCAGACT
>SMGT01010272.1:151719-177570 GCA_004794575.1 Lanistes nyassanus
GTGATCGCGTGTGATCGCCTACTATGCGGTGTGCGGTTGAAGTGCGCGTGGTTTCCGTGCGTGTGTGCGTGCGTGGAAGCATCTGGATGCTCTGTTGCGAACGAGCAAGGCTTGGAGGAAGACATAAATCAATTTCGAACATTCAAAAATAAAGCCTGTATGAAGAGGCCGAAAGAAATCGATTAAGACTTCCTTGCCTGAAAGGGCAAAACTAGCTACACCCACCCACTCCCGCACCCTCCCCCACACTAAATGAGGGGCTACCTTCTGTCACACCCAGCCTAGCTGCCAAATCATTTTCCCATCGAGATAAGATGACATAGACCCCCAGCCAATGCCAGCGATTGGAAAATACCTCTCCTTATATAGCTACTCTGAGGTTTTCTCTCTCTCTTTCTCGCTGTCTCTGTAGTGCATAGTCTAATGGTAAAAGTGTAGGCTTCACAGCTGAAAACTAGGTAGTTCGATTCCTCTGTTTTCATTTCCCCCCAGAATTTCTGAAAATATTGTTCAGCCTGGGGTTAAGGGTGGGAAGCCTTTGGGTTTAGGGTACATGTACCGACTTGTTTACATTACCAAATACAGCACTCCACGGTACTCTGTACTGTATTAGTATACTAATTGCTGCTGGAAATATTTTAGTGCGCTACTTACTGCTAGTACAGTTAAGCAATACTGTTGTACAGTACACCAAAGCAGTAGTATGAGTACTAGTGGTACTACCGGGTAGTACAGGAGTAGTTTATTTTGTACATGTGTAGCCTGCTGACGATAGTTTCTTGCAAACTTTCTGCAACTGTACCACTTGGATCCTGATTGGCTGAATCATTCGCGACGTAGGGGATATTTCCCAAGCGTTTCCATTGGCTGGGAGTCTGTCCCTTGATCTAGTTAGAAAATATAAATCTGCGACCCGGGTTCCTCTCGAAGAAACAAATATTTAATTGTCCAATGGGGTCTGTTGTACTGTTGTGACGCCATGCAGTCTTGCTAACAACGACAGCACCAATCTACGAAAGAGAGTTTATGTGACATAAAGAGAAAACTAACTTTTTAAAACCCGTTTTTGAATAACGTGGGTTGACTATATTTTGTTTAGTTGTCGTGCACGTTACAAGGTATCATTAGTCGATGCGTGTGCAGTCACGCGCCTTGCTCTCAGTCTGCAAGATTGTTGATGTGTTCACGAGTTTACCCCACGTGTCATTTGGTTTGGTTTGTTGCTTAACGTCCAGCCGCAAACTATGTGCATATCAGGACGGTGTTGCTTAGACAAAGTTTACGTGCTGCCACACGTGGGACTGATGGCGCAACACGGGCCTCAGTCCCACCCAGTCACATTATACTGACACCGGGCCAACCAGTCCTAGTACTGTTCCCTGTAGTGCCAGGCGTCTGGCAGGTCAGCTACTAGATTGCCAATTTTTAAGTCTTAGGTATGACTCGGCCGGGATACGAACCACCGACCTCCCGCCTCGGAAGCGGACGCCTTAACCACTAGACCACCGAGGCGGTACCCCCCACGTGTCATAGTGTATGTGTCTGTATATTTTGTTCATGTCAGCTGTCTTATAATGGTGTGGAAAAGCAGAGGCAGGACTCGAACCACCGACCTCCAGAGTCGGAAGCGGACGCCTTAACCATTCAACCACCGAAGCGGTCTTGGAAAAGCAGAGGTTGACTTGTGACTTTTTTTTCTTTTTTCTTTACTTTTTACAGCACCGGAGTGGCAAAGGTCGTACAACTGTGCGGAAATAAGATTTTTTAAACTACACAAAAAATAAGACATCCATCCCATCAAATAAAAAATAGTCAAGGACCCCCCAGGTGGGGTTTCTGGTGCTTTCTGCTATTAAATTCGACCGATTCATCGCTACTCCCCACTCCCCCACACACGTATCTGAGCTACAATTTCTTGTGTATTTTGCTCTTTGCTGCATTGCTGTTGGCATCTTCTGAATCTCACTGCGTCTGTTCTCCTTTTGCTGTGACTGAAACCCGTTCGATAAAATCAGGATGCCCTAGCTGCCTGCAGGGCTTAGGGGAAACAAGATGGTACTTTTATCCTCACCTCTCTTTCCCCTTACTAAGTTTCATCAAGGTCTTGCGAAACTTGTGTTACGTTCGCAACTGAAAATGGACTTTTTCAAAGAATATGGTCTCATTGCCAACTTTAGCTAGAGGCAGCTTACTTCTCTCGCAAAATAATAGCATATTTCGCGAGTAGGCAACCCTGTCGTGAGAAACTTAACAAACCCAGTCAAAACTAGTTCGCCTACTTGAAACGTTTCTTAGAAAAAAAATTGCCGCTGCAGTCACGGATCTAGAAGACTTGTGAATGAATGAAGTTTGACTTCGTTACAGCATGTTCGGCAAGGACCTAACGACTCGCTGTATTGTTCACGTTTCAATCATTGCGCGCGCGTGCCACCAGGGTCCTGTTCATCGTGTTCTGATCTCGTGCATGCAGGGTTTATGACGAGTTCGCCACGCGAATTTTGTCCGTCACTTTGAAGCTGCCTGCTCCTGTCCACAAGCGTTCAGTACACACTTATTCCTGCATCGATACCTGCCACGGGGCGAACTTTGCTAGCGGCTGTGAAGCTCCCTGTTTGCTGCATCTCGCTTAGCGCACGGGGATGAAATTTCTGCTGTAACCAGTCGCGCGATCGCATTGCCTGTGCATGCTTATCAGTGCAATAACACTGTGAAGCCCCTTTTCCCCCCGTGTCGTTTACCACTTGAAGACCAAGACGGTGCACGTTAAAAAAAAAAAAGTCTCAGACGTTGGCGTTCGCGAACTTATCTCTCGCTGTTCGTATTAAAAATTCTCCCTACCAGCACGGCCTCAGCTTCCAGTAAAATCCACATCAAAATCGCAATTCATTCACGGTTGTCCGATCGCACCGTTGATAAATCAGGTGGGAAGCACCTGACGCTTGTGATTCGGCAGCGTCACAGAGCATTCTGATGTCGATCACGTGGCTTCGCGCGCTACAACTGAGTGGAATAAAAACGACCTCAACAAACTAGCCCAACTATTTGCAACAGTAGATAATTTACCTTTACAAAAGTCGATAGACAATTATTCTTGCAAATTTTTGAATAACAGAAGTTTGATGAGAGAAATTCTGCATCAAATTTGAACAAGTATTTAACATACACGGTTGGAAAAGTTCGTTAGGCTACTTTCAAACCGCCTGTGCCCTCCATTACTTGTAAGTTTGCCTCACAGTCTCACCTCTGACATACGAAAACTATATATACACTTACTTTCTATTTGATGCACGCATTTCTTTTTAGCTGGTACGGAGTTTTGCAGACTCTCTGTATACCGCCACAAGAAAAGTAGAATTTTGGTGTCTTACCTTCCCACAGGTGATAGTCTAAAAAAGAGGGACTTTGATTTAAATCTAATAACAATGTTACGATCAGGTAGTTTTTTTTAAAAGCTTAGAAGGAAACAAGACCTCCAAGTGAATCGGCCACTAAGGTCGATAAGGGACTGGTGAAAGCTGATCAGACTGCGACATTCATAATGTGCCTCCGTCTGGTACCTGCATTCACGATGGAAAACGGCGCGGCGTCCAACTAGAGACGCAGACACCGAGTTGAAGGAGTAAACAAGGGCCGGCCTTTTAACGTTGAAACGCGTCGAGCAGGGGGAGATGGAAAAGCGTTTTCAGGTTCCTTTCTGTCTTTTCAGGGGACCCTGGGGTTAGCCACGCAATTTCTGGGATAAAAGACTCAACAGAGTGTGGAGTCCGGGATAACTGCGGTTTCGGATAGCGCTGCTTTGGAAAACGCCACTTCTTTCCCCGCACAACTCCTGCTCTTGTACTGTCCACACGATTAAACATTGGCTCACTCACAATACAATGCAGCAAAATCGAATCCATCTGTCCCTCCCTCTCTTCCTTTCACCCACCCTCCCTATCCATCTTCCCCCTTTTCCCTCCTTTTTGTATCTGAAAACCACGACACGTCACAAATAAGACAGCAACCGGGCGACTGTCTGAGCTACGTTCTATTATACTGTGTTATATACAACTCTGAATTACACACATTGCAGCTATCTTACTGTCTTATCTAAACTTTCACACAGACTTCATGTTTTCTTCAGTTAAAAATCAGGACTATGTTTTCCGTTATCTAAGACACATTTGTGCCTCTTCCCTTGCATCTCGCAAGCTGTATACATATACAGTGGTACCTCGGGTTACGAACGACTCAGGTCACGAACAATTCGGGTTACGAACTACTTAGGTCACGAACAATTCGGGTTACGAACGTCTCAGGTCACGAACAATTCGGGTTACGAACGACTCGGGTCACGAACAATTCGGGTTACGAACCGAGTTCTGGAACGAATTAAGTTCGTAACCTGAGGTACCACTGTATAAAACTGAGGTCAAAAGAGAGACAGCATACATCATTCCAGCTAACTACTCCTCTCGGTACTATCTCGTCTTCATAAGACGATCGTTAAAATAGACCAGTGTGCCTTAAACAGTGGTAATGCCTCGTGCTTTGAATGTTTGCTTTCGTGAAGATATTAAGCAGATGTCTATAAGGAAATAAAGAGAAAACATTGTCAGGCGGCAGCTCTGGCTCGGAAATGAGAGGGAGTCGTAAAAGAGGGGCCAGGGTCGCAATCAGGGGTTCCACTGTACCGTAAAGCTCTTCGCATCGCCAGGGCCCACTGTTAAGCATGTCAGCATCCTCTCCACACCTGCTTGGAAGGTTTCTCAAGCTAACCATTCTCCGCATTGCGTGGTTTATGCATGTGTCATCTTCGTCATTCCGCTGTTGTGATTTACTGCTCAAACGACAGGCCCGTCCTTGTCGCGACGCGCGAATAGAACTTGTCATCTTGTTTAACTGCCTCGGACCCAGGGAGTGTGCCTTTGTTGCGCAAGCGAAATGATGGACTTGTCGTCAAAGCAGTAAATTGCCGTTATGAAAATCGACCTACCAGTGGCTTGTTTAGAGTGGATTTGCCGATAAAAACAATCTATTGAGATGACTGCTTTGAGCGGGGAGGGGGGTGGTTTGGGGGAGGGAGGGAGACCCTACTCGGGTCTCAAAGGCCCGACACGCAGGGCATACGGGAAGAAACGTGTCAAGTGTCTCGGCATTATTTTATGGTTGAGCGCCGACATTGTGCTCTGGTAGTCAATCACTCACTGCCGCGCTGTTTCTGAGCTATCTCATGATAGAGGTGACGGGCTGCAGGCTGGTAAGAATTGTTCTGACAAACAGAACGACACAAACAGAACTAAAAAACCGACGATAAACAAACAAACAAACAAACGCGGAGTGTCAGCTGATAATTTGTCACTCAGTAACTCATCATTGGATTTTGTGTTTGCCGCCGTCCCACGCCTCTCCATATTGTTCCCATCTTTGCAAAAATTTCCTTCTACGTAAAATATATTTTTAATTTTGAGTACTGCCAGTGCGCTCCACGCAATTTTCAACAAATTTTAATTGTACAACTTAAAAGTGATGAGCTAAGGCAACACGTTCATGCAGTATTTATCATAAACTGATTTTGTTTAAAGTTTCATTCGCTGTGGAAACAATGGTAAGTGTCTTTCAAAAATTGACACAAGCCGCCTTTATAAACTCCTTTCATGTCTTAAAGGTGTAACAAATTTATACACCATGGAAATGAAACGCTGCACACTTGTTATCACTAAGCAGTTTTGAAAAGCTTTAGTTCAACCATGTGTCCTTCTATTCCATAACAACACAGCTTGGAAAACAAGCTCATTTCCTTGATGGCGACTTACTAACCACAGCTGGGTGGCTTCAATCCGTACCTGATTTTCTGGATCAAGGACCCGGTTCGCATGGTTTCTCACGCTCAGGCGCGTCCTGGCCAGAACGTGAACGATTTGGATGGGTGTGGGCGGGGGGTCAGAAAAGGGTGTATTTGCGAAACACAAGAAACTTTAAGAGAAACATTGCCTTCTTTTACATTTGAAATGGAATGTTTGCCCTCCCGAAGATAAAGAACATTTTGGCTGATCAATACTTCTTGCAACCGTCGGGAAAGGGCATCAAGGAAGACGGGCGAAATACATCACGCTTAATTACAACAGGCATGTTTGTGGCTTTGAGAAAGTCATTTACGTCAAAGTACTTTCAATTTGCTAACCCCTTTCCCGTGCTAGCCAGAGATTTGCGAGGTAAGATCGGGAGAATAATGGCTGCCTGGTAAATGGGTCTGGAAACTTGCAGATTTACAGGGCGGCCCGGGTCGTTAGCGTGACGTGTGGATGGTAACAGAGACGGAGGTTGAATGAGATGTTCTCGTAAATGGGAGAGACGCACCGCGCAGCTCCGGAACCGGAAGGTGGGGGTTGGTTCGGGCACGACAGCCGTGTTCTGCCAAAGCGAAAGTCGTGTGACGTGGCAACAGCTACCCTGTTCAGTCGTGCGACCTCGCTAGATCAGGAAACATCGGCATAAAACGTGTGCGTTCCCTGTCCTCCCTCCCCCACCCCCGTGTGTGTCCCCTTCGCGCTCTTTCTCTCCTCTTCCTCCTATCCTTGTCTTCTCTCCTACCCCCCTCCTCTTGTTACTACTACTGCTTCTACTGAATTGTTTTGAGACACCAGGTAATGTCTCCATTGCTGTGCGAATATTTGCTTTGTCCTCGTCATTTAATCTTTATTTATCTTTCTTTTTTTCCTTTCCTTTTGGTGTTGCTGTTGCTGCTGCTGTTGTTTATGACCATTCTGCGCTCATCGCTATTTCTCACCATCACCGACGCCACTGCAACCGCTGCAGGCAACGTCTGCTGTTTCTGTTCGACTACTGCCGTAGGCAGTCCCATTCTCCGTTACTCTATTCTTTATTTGAATTCCTCTTGCTACTTACATTATGAGATATCCGTGGGATTTTTTTTCTTCTCCTTCATTCCCTTTGTTTTCGTCATTCTCAACAAAAGGTCACCCTAACATCAAGAAAAGAAAGTGTGTCATTATTCTATTTCTAGTGCGTCCTTTGTCTTGCGCGTTTTTCATGCATTTCGTTGGTTTTTGTTAGTTCGGTTAGTTTGTAATTTCTGATCCAGCTGAACGTTGCTGTCTGCCCGACAAGGATGGAATGTTCTGGCAAGCTTGCCAGCTTCACTAAGATCATGCGGCCTGACATAAAGCCAACCCAAGCGAGCATTTCCAAACTCTTGCACGTGGATCGTGTATTTTGTACGCTGATTGATTTCATCGTTCTCGTTCTCGCGAACAAGAGCTCCACAGAGCCGAGAGGTGGATAACAGGTGTATTGTATCCCGCTGCACTCACGCGCCCTTCACGGGGCGAGGCGCTGCCTTTATGTAAACATCACAGAGACTGAATCCCAGTCTCTGAGCATTCCACTGGCCCAGAGTCGAAAAGCTGAGTTCGTTCCAGCTGAGGTTTTATGAGAGTGACGAACAGTCCGGTCAACTAGTACTGCAGTTGGGAGGTCTTACAAGGGACGTCCAAATGCCCCATAGCAGTCCCGAACAAAGCAAAGCTTTCGTGCTTGGCTGTAACATCCCTTGCAGTGCCCCCCAACCCTTGTTGACTGACTGCCAGTAGCTCTCTTGAAACGGAGACCAGGCCCCTTATGCAAGAAACCCGAATAGCTTATTCTAGAATAGCCACCACGACAGAAAAAAGTTCCTGGAATTTTCCATGCGCGAAAGCCGAATGGCTCCCCACCCCCACTCCCTTCGTCATTCGGTAATATAATGAAGTTATTCCGTCGTCCCAGGAGCGAATAGCTTATTCCAGGTTCACCGAAAAAGCGTTTAAAAGAGACGGAAAATATCCTATTCGGGAATAAATTTAGTACAGTTTACATGCATACGGGGACAGATGGGTTTTGCAACCGCTAATCCATCGACAACACAAGCCTTATAACCCCTAAATGTAACGCTTGTTCTGATAGCCGTTACTCCGTCCCCAGTGCTGGTCGATAATCTGTCAGTTGTCAAGTACCTCCCACAGAGTACAGTTGATCAAATTGGTAATTCCAGCATCTGAAGTCCTACGAGGGATTGTCGTAACTATCGATTTACTAGTGAACAGATTTGTTTTAATAAGTGTTCTGCCCATCATGTGCAGCTCCCCATCGTCTGCTGGAAGTGGGTTTATCTGCGGTACTCCTGGTTAAAGTCTTTGGTCACTAAGTGGGTTTATCTGCGGTACTCCTGGCTAAAGTCTTTGGTCACTAAGTGGGTTTATCTGCGGTACTCCTGGCTAAAGTCTTTGGTCACGTGTTTTGGTCTCTCCTGTCCCTTTCGTTTCAGCGTCATTTCATGGTCATTAAAGCTGAAGCAAGATCCTAAATGCACTGCTTCTCTCGTCTCTCACCTTTGGCCCCACCGGTCATCCTTGCATCTCGTTCGTGGAAACTGTTGTGCCTGTCCGGTTCATTCCGCCACTTTTCAAGTTTTCTACTCAATGGGCGAACCTTTTGCTGCAAGCTCAGATCAGGTGGTTTCAGATTTCAGTTTAGAAATAGACATTGGACCGGCTAATTTTAGTTTGTGGTTAAAGGATCGGATCGGTCAGTGAAGAGCAACATTTAGAGGAAGTGTTTGGTCGGCGTAGTTTGGATTCAACATATTGCAGGGAACAAAGAAGCACCTACCTATCAGGTGAAAACTTCACAAAGCATTCTTACTCTATATAGGTGAAAGGAGGGGGTGCTATTCAGTGCCCTCACTAATTGGACAACTAATGGTAGTGCCGTCAGAAACAGTAAGCTACAAAAAATATTGGCATCAGCAGCTAAAGGCTTCAGCAACAAGAATATTGTCTGAGTTGGAGGTGAACTTCATCTCTAAACATTCTCAGATTTTTAGAAGAGATCAGCGAATACCTGTGCACGGCCTGTATATTAGTCGAGGTTAGATCTATTCTAGCTTGGTGGCTTATCGCGGACCTGCAATACCGACGTTATTTCTGACTCTAATTGACGCCACCAGCTTTGATGAAATCTTTCAATAACCAACCACATTGCGTTCAGTTTTTATCTATGATTCAATATTAGTCAGTACAGAAATGCTACACTAATTTAGCAATTAACTTGGAAATAGGACACGTCTGTCCCTAGGTTATGTACGGCCCAGGGAGATAAAAACTCATTCTGGTTTCCAACGACAATGTCTAGCGCCCTTAACGAGGCAGCCCGTCTCCCTTCCACCCCACCAGATGAGACAAGTAAGTGCTTTGCTACAAAACTTTAAAATATCCCTTTCAGCTGATTACCAGTCAATCTCACCTGTAATTGTTAAGCTGTAAATACCGCCACGTCGTCTCCCAGAAAGAAAACATTTTAATGTTGTTCGCCATTCTGCGTGCCAAGTCGTAGTCGTTGCAGAAATGATTCTAGAGGCCGTGTGGCTTTAATTTTACTGTTGGAGCCGCCAAAGATAAAATGCGTAGATGACGTGAATCGGAATGTGGAGTGGAGTGGGGGGGGGGGAATGTCGTCTGTCTGATGACGTTTGCTTGATCCTTATCGAAGTCAGCTTCCACTGCTAATAGTTTAAAGTTTGTTACTTTTCTAGCAGTTCATCAACGCTTATCGCAAGGCAGTCTGGCACACGGGGTGCACTCAGTTTCAATTTGGTCTTCTGTGGGCGGGAAAGAATGCTTTTAATCCTGACACCCAGTGTCCCCACGTGAGTGGACCTAGGACTAAATCTCTGAGTGGTTTAATGGACTGAATACACGCTCGGTTACCATCACGTGACGTACTACCTGACCAATCAGCATCCTGTCTTGCAAGCAAGGCTTTATGGCAGTGTTGCCGTCGCTCGCTAACACTTGGCAATTTCTGTGGTTTCCTCTTGCAAAGTAGCGGAACTGGACGTTAATGAGACGTTAACTAGTTGTCGTTGGTATATGTACATTTGTAAATACCGCGGTGCTGTTATTTTTGTCTTCATTTTCCCATACATGGAATATTCTAAAATATTCTTCAAATAGAGGGGGAAACAAAGCTGTTGATCTCAGAAATACACATCTGATCGTTCTCTCTCACAATACAGTTGTCTGTCGAATCGCTGAACACGTCTCCAAACGGAGACACGAATTCCCGGTAGGGGGCGTGTCGTGACGTATTTAATAGCTACACAGTCCTGCTGGCTCCCAGAAGGGGTATGATTTGAAGTACTTCGAATTAGTATCTTTTTTTCTTTGCTTAAATCTTCCAGCACATAGGATCTCTTTTGTATCGCAAACGAAACAGCATTGGACATAGAAAGCCAGACTGGACTTTCGCATACTAATGCACGCAGATTACCTCCACAAAGAGCGTCCTTAGACTGCCGCGATCCTAATCTGTTTCCCATTTCACCAGAAAAAGGACAACTTAGGTATAAACCTGTAGCAATCATTTTCATTTGGAAGAAAATTACGAAAACGATGGTACGATAATTAGGAAAGAAAAAACTACCTGGCAATGGCCTAATTTTTTAAAAATCCAACAGATCCTAGCAAAGGAACACGAGTAGCATAGATGCTGAGATAAAATGAGGCATTTTATGAGACTCGTGCAGATAGAGAAATTGTAGTTGGGCAGACAAAGCACAACACATGCCCTGCTAGAATAGGTCTCAAGTAGCCAGGAAATGGATTGCACTAAAATGGCATGAATAAAATAATCACTCTAATTTTCAGTCCTCTCTTTGCTCTCTAGAAAACTGTGACAATAAAAGATGAGAATGGCTGTAGTAAATTAACATCATGATTATAAAGCTGCCAACTCTGCAGGTGTTCTTTCTTTTCCATTTTATCTTCACTTTTATCAGTGTTCTTTTCTTTTTGTCGTCTCCTTTCTTTTTCTTATATTCATTTCGTGAGGGGAGGGGATAAAGGAGATACAACATTTTTTTCTTTTAGAATTTCACGAGGCTGTTCAAAAATTCAGTCAACATGTGGGGGTACGACGCACGGTTCTCCCCACCGACTCATTTGTGTCGCTTTCCGCTACGTGAGGAACATTTTAATGAAGCAGCGGCAAAGGTTGTGACTGATAAATAGTAATTACAACGTGGAGCAAAAACACGGTTTTTCCTGGCCGATGTTCTGTCTCATACAAATTATATCTGGTCTAGTGCCCTTATGTTTCCACATTCTGCCATCCCTGCCCCCTTGCGTTAAGGAAGTTTATGCTCATAATTCTTTATTATCGTCACCTGTGTGCATACTTTTTGCTTGAAGGGTAATTCAAGAGGAGCTAGGATTCGAAAAGCTAGAGGAAGACGCCGGAGTGCAGCTCCCACTCTGCGCAAAAATCGGTTTTTACTCAAAGAGGAAACGCGTGTGCATCTCGTGCAAGTGCCGCGAAAATCCTTACAGGGGAGATAAACCGCGTGGCTATAGAGGCAGATCACAGAGTACAGCTCCCCCACTACTTGAACATGCGAGTTGCGACAAAAATGAAACGAGCCTATATCTTATGCTGAAAGTCGGCTTGTTATGTCATTGTGTAGCTGCTTCAACATGGCGCCGTACAGCTACCTGCACTTTGCTGCACTTTCCGAAGGCCACGAGAGAGGGTGTCGCTGAACCAGGCTCTTCTGTACAAGGTGCTACTCTGAGGCCTGTCCTCAAATGGTACACGCTGACTTGCGCGGATCATGGAAAGTGTACCGAAACAGACCAAGATGTCACATCCCAACTTCTTACAGTGACAACGCGCAAAGCAAGTTGAGCTGTACGATAGCCGAGTGCTGAAACCCTAGTTCTTGCAGTTGAAAGATAACTGGTTCGAAACCCGTAAAAGCTTGCTTTTTCCTCCCCTCGCCTGAAAGGGAGTTAATTAAGGGACGATTTAGGATTACGTAAGTGCTTCTCTTTACATGTAAAACTTGAAGCACTAAACGGCATGTTTACATTCAGATCACATCTCGGCACACTTCAGTTTGAGGGAGAAAGAAATTCAGTCACGATAGACTGGAGATTTTGCAGCAGTTTACCCCCGGTTACTACGCAAAATCCACCCTAAGTTCACTCTCGCCCGTTCCCGCTTAAAAAAATGGAAAGATTGGGAGGAAGCACATCGACAATGACATAAAAAGGACACCCCCAGTGCTTGCCTCCCTTTGTCTAGCGAACATGGCTTTCCAGTTAACGTTGTGCATTTGGCGCTGTTGTTTTCTAATTAACCGCGCGCAGACAGCGAGGTGCGCGGTCGCTGCTCTCAGCTGGATACGTCATTTGTACAAAGAATGAGGTAAAGACGCCAGATGGAAACGCCACAGTGAGCTTCAATACTGTAAGGGTGTTTTTGCCCTGGGACCGTGTGTTTGTATTTCATCGGATTTGCAAACTACGAGAAGTACGCAAGAAAAACAAAACAAACAAGCAAAACAAACAAAAAGAATGCGAACTCAACAGGTTGATATAGAGACAGTTTGACATGAAAAGGCTCTCCCCAAGAGACATTGGCAGCATTTAGGGTTTAAAAAAAAAGTGAACACATCTTCGGGGTTACCGCAGATGCATGCTGGCGTGTAGGCCGACGTGTGTAGGTGAGTGAGCGGGTGTGCGAACTTATGCCTGTGTGTATGTATGTGTGGATGTGTGTATATATAAACGTTTCTGAACAGCCGCAACCATCAAAAAGATTGCCCACTTTTAAATAATAAGCAGACCTGAAGATTTTGATGAGAAAATCCCGATTCCCAATTCCAAATCCACTAGCATACGAAAGCTGTGCCCTCCTCTTTCCCACTCACGTTCGCACCCCCGCACAGGCACTCACATAAATGCATACACGCATCTGTTTACTCACCAACAAATTCTGTCTTCACGAGACAGACACTTACAATCAGAAGACCGCTTGCACCACTTGGAAAGTACCCCTAACAGGTAGCGGGTAAATGGCACAGAAAAAAGGCGTGGGGACGCACACACACACACACACACACACATGCATAAATAAAAGCATGCAACACCGGTGGTTAGGAAAAGCGAAAAAGTGATTAATAGCCTGCACGCACTTGTTCGTAAGCGATGGCATTAACGACCTCGTTAAAAACAGAAACAAGGCTCACATGAAAGCTGATGGAGTTGTTATAACTTTCTTGAGAATATGATGCATATCGCAGACTCACAGAGCCCTCGCGCACACTATAAACAAGAAGGGTTCAAGTCAGAACACTTATTTTGTTACCGAAACAGAACGCATTTTACATGGGTCTAGAACGATTGAGATGTGTTGGTGCTAACTAGTGTAAAAAGAGTTCTGGTCTGTGTTCTCAAAGGTGTTCAAATGGCCGGAAATTTATAAATGGTGTTCTGATAATGTTCCGAGTGCGTGCCAGCAGCAGAAACATCTAGCAGCACACATCTTACTATTTACATCCGCAACACATATTTTGCACCTGCTTTAACACTTTTTACATGTAATTAGTGTTAAAAAATATTTAGAGTGCGTGCAGTGCTGATGGAGATGTTACACTGTTCTTGAGGATATGATGCATATCGCAGGCCCACGGAGACCTCGCGCAGTTTAATGCTGATTGAGATGCTACGCTGTTCTTGAATATATGATGCGCATCGAAGCCCCGCAGAGCCCCCGGGGTTAGCAGCTACACTTAGCTACCCACCAGTCATCATGCGCATGGGTTTATGGTTACAAAGACACGCCCACATAAACGCACACGAATTTACGCACATGCGCATTCCTATGAACGCGTACGCACCCACGCACCCTCGCATGCACACAGAGACAAGCATCCAGCCACAAGCCTGCACGTTTATCATGCTGTCATCTATCATGCAACACACTCATTCGCACTCGCGCTTGTAACAACTTTATTAGTTCCAGCCCCACCCCACCCCCAAACACACACCTTCAGTGCACAAAGCCAACGCGCCCACCCCGCACCCTCCCCCCACCCAACTTCCTCTCTGCCGGCACAAGATAAGGAAATGAGAGCCTGTCACGGAGACGGAGAACAAAGCGTGCAGTTGGGGTGTCAGCTGTGTAATATCAGCCATCTTGCTGTGAGAGAACAGCCTAGAACAAAGCCATTAATCAACTCCATATCGACCCGCCAACCGAAAGGCTTGCGCAAGTCACGTGTTGTGTAGATCTCAATCTGGTTGAGGTTTTTTTTTTGGTCTACATTATAAATGGTCGATGGATGGGGTGGGTAGCGGAATATATTATGTAAGTAGCTAACCTCGATTAGTTAATCAGATTAATGTGGAAGTCAGGCGAATAATCAGAACCACACCATCTGTGAGTTGACTGACCCTAACAAGCAATACGCGCTGTATTCTCAATATCAGGCGCCTCTGGAATGCTTTCTTTGTCAGTGCAGTCAGCGCGTCTGATTCTCAGTGCAGTCAGGTAAAAACAAGTAGATCGATCTTTCGTAAACTTTACAAGCGACAGATTGTGGTAGGAAACTGGGGTATGATTTGTAATGTCGTTCTTTTCTTTTCTGTTTTTTTAAAACTCTTATTAGATCTGGCGTTAGGGTCAATACATGAATATGACACTGCATTGTAATAGCACAGGCACGTGGAATAGTAAAGAGATAAAGTTTGCATTAGAAATGTTCCCTAAGGCAAACATTTAAAAACATGCTTTCGCGCTATCGTGTCAGAAAAAAAACCCGTCCCTCTCACGTTACACCTAAAACCACAAAAGATGACAAACTCGATCGTGAGGTCTAGATATACTTTGAAAAAGGTACCTTGATTCTTAAAAATATATAGGAGACAAAATGGTGATTGTATAAAGACCTTAGGTTAAAGTTTCACAAAAATTACTGACTAGTTATGTAGCTGACTGATCTTTACAATACCGCTGAGAAAATTAGGGTAGAAAATTTACTGCCTCTACTCTTACCGCCATGTTGGAGTTTTGAAACTGGTATGTATGCAATTGATTAGGTGCCTGAAGATCAATTCTTTGGTCAAAAAAGGGGGTATATTAAATAACTGTCAGTCAAGATGTCCGCATATATCCCATAAGGTCACGTCATTTTAGGCGGTGCCGTTCAAAGAACATTGCGTAATATAGCCTCAAAACCCCCCGGTTTGTTCTCAGCTTTAAACACCGACTGTTTAAAGTTTGTAAGCTAACAAACAAGCAAACGCAAGGAAGGCTCGCTTTGTATTTAGTACGCATTCAGTACTCTGTTGTCTGCCTTTCGCTTTTTCTTGTACGCGCGAATCCTTCTTTATGTGAAAAGTCAATTCGTTCTTTAAGACATACTCTTCACGCGCACTTAATTTTCCAAAGATGAAAGTAAAAAAGTGAGCATTCTACTCTCAGTCTTTCTCATCTCACTAAACTGCCGTGGTATGTCATTCAGCAAATGCCACGGACAACTTTCGATACCAATCGATTTCAAGGTGGTTTTAATTTGGTTTATATTTGCACGAGTGACGTCTGCAGCTTTTCCCCCCTCTTTCTTTATCTATAGCAAAGTTTGTTCTATGAAGTTCCACGTAATCCAAACACTTTAAGCGCTATCTTCTAAACACAGCTTGGAGAGAAGGTCCCTTTAGTCTATCAAAAAAGTTCGGGTCTTTATTTATTATTGTCATATTTATGGATGTTTCACCAACGAGGAAAGAATGAAATGTTTATAATCCTTTCATAATCAAGTTGACATCGGACGACCATTAAACAGCTGAATCTCTTCAAACTGTTCCAGATTTTAAAGTACAGTCTTAACGTTCCGGCAAACACGGGTTTCATTCCATCCTTGACGCTTGGGTTCCATGTTTTAAAATACCTTCAAACCGTTTAGACCGCTGTGATCGCGTTGTTTGCTGATAAGCCACACCAGTCAAGCTGCAATGGTTTCGTAAACGACCCCAAACGATTTTGCTCCTCCTTTCCTCCCCCCCCCCTAAAAAAGAAAGTGGACCGATCCTGATTGATGGTTGATATCCAGCCTCAATTAACAGATTCTGTGCAGTCTCTGGGAGCATTGCATGCAAGCATTCTTCATCAAACACGCGTTGGGAGGTGCTGGGCTTCCCGCAGCCTTATAGCCAGGCCGCTGGCGGGCTATCGCGTCTGCTATTGAATTTGAAAACGACTCGCGATAAGCTCGCTTTGTCCAAACTCGCCGTCGGTCCCGGGTTTGGGGGTGGGGGGTGGGGGGCGAATGAGGCAAAAAGTCACGAACGGGGGAGGGTCGGGATGATGACCCGAAGGGGGTACGGCTCGGGGAAGGCTAGAAGAGTCGATATATTTGGCTTTCTCTACGATGTTAACGAAATTTTCTTTCCGCCAGTTTCATGCAGTTCATTTTCGCGGGTCCTGACAGCGGACTGTTTAACGTTCTGCTTATCCCAGGGGCGGTTCACATGCAATACGTTTTGTGTTTTGTCAAGATGGCCGCGCTTGAAGGCAGGTTCAGACGCTTCAAAGTTTTTCTGGTTTTAAAAGCGAAGAAACCTTTGATTGACGCAGTCGCCTGGACCCCATGGCTGAGATCATTTGACTTTTATGCCCAGATGCTTATGATAGTGGCTGGCAGGGCTTCAAAGTTTCAAGGTTTCGAAAATAGAAAGCCTTTCTATCCGCCAAAAACCTTGAGCAGGACCGGTTCCAAGCTGGTTCTTGACTAGAAAAGCTTTTAAAGGCGTTTCAAAGTACCAACTTTGAAGCGTGTAAGCCGGCCCTCACTTGAAGCTTGCCAGCACGTGACGCCACGTGGAACACTCGTACGAAGGAAACCCAAAAGAAACCTGGCTTCTCTTCATGTTTACGGCCGCACGTGCTGGGATGTGTGCGCATCTGTGATTCTAAAAATCATCACACATACCTCACATGCATTCCATTCCGGGGTTCGCCTGCGTGTTCTCGAATGCAGACTGCTGCAAATAAATATGACAATACTTTGCAACAAACACTTTCTCCAGCACTGGAAACTACTTACAGGCGCCAGCTAGTCAAAAGTTTGGAGTCGGACATTTTGTGTCGCACCGCTCCACGTCACTCATATCTGTGTCCGACAATTATAGAAAGTCAAGAAAGCGCTCTGTACTATGCCATCAGACTCAATTCATTGCCTTCTGGTTTTCAAATGATGGAGAAAATGGTTTGCAAGAAAAGTATTCTGCCTGGACACATGCCTTTAGTGATTACCTTCAAGTAAGCCCACTCAAAAGTAATAACGCAAGCTAGATTCAAAACCGAGCTGCGTAGACATGAACATTCAATCCAAATGCGCTGAAGGCTTCCTTTAAGAAACGTCCTGTGTTACAGAAAGTCTCAAGTGACTCGTAGTTTCTTTAAAAAATACCTCTCAAAAAAAAAGGAAGAAAGAAATCAAAGCCGATAAATCACGCAGATTTGTGTGTGGCCATTAAGACCTCAAACAGTAGCCAAGGAAAGTCAGACGGCATTTTAACGGCATTACACCTTTACAACATTATATTTAAAAACCTCTATAAAAACTAGCAGACATAGCAAATCATTTATCTTGATTTTTTAAAATTCTTCTTTAACGAGTGTGTGTGGGGTTGAGGTTCCAAAATGCTCTGCCTGGATCATAGCTTTGCAGCAACGCCGTTCCCTTTCATTCCCTTTTCCTTTGCACCAGTCATCAAGCCAAAACCGCCCTGTGGCCGCCGACAAACCTTGTGCCAAACGACTGCTGCAGAACAAGAAACCACTAGAACTGCAGCAAGTAATTGACGCAGTAGGCGATCAGAACTTTCACACAGCCGGGAGGTCGGACTCTTGGTGGCGAAACTAAAGTGGCAGCCAGATTTGTGAGCAGCCTCTAAAAACGGTCTTCGGGAAGGCAAAAATCTGCCCGTGGATTGAAGAGCAGGAATGTTTTTTGCCCTTCACTTTAAAAAAAAAAGAGGTGCTAGGGGCGTGGGAGGGGTAACCGGGTTCTGCCGATAGACGGCGACGCAGATGAATGAGCTTGCAGGAATAAATTTGGTTCCTCTTGTGGTCGCGTGCCATGCCCTGTAACAACGCTGTTTTGAAGGAAACGGCTTGAAGGATCTTTTTATGTGCGGCTAAGTACCCGCCTATCCTTCTTTGTACTTGTCTTTCTGTTCTTGACCTCCACATTTCTTTCTCCTTCCATTTGACGATAGAAAGGGAAACCTCCACTCTATGCATTTCTTCACCACTTGATCGGGTGCTCCTAATCTGTAATACAGTCATGAACTAAGACAACTTTCTTCTATAAGATTACAGTATGTACTTTCTCTTAACAGTACGTTCACCTGGTAGCAATTGCTGGTGGGGGTGGGGGGTAGGGTAAATTCTACGTGAGAAGGATCGAAAGAAAAATGGCATTTCACTATTTCATCCTGAACTTGACCGGATGTTCTCTAACGCTAGCTTCGTATTACAGAAACAGTGCAAAGAAAATCCTTGTCCAGCTTGATCTGAAATTGTTCCGAATCCTCTCCCTCCCACTCACTCCACGGTACACAGAACGAATGCAGCATTGCACTCAGAAGAGGGGTGGGGCGCAACAAAACAAGAAAAGAAAAGGACTGATTACGAGGGACAGATCACATGCTGATGACAGACCTAAACCGAGGGATGCACACTCGCCAGCCCCCATAAAAATACCGAGCGACTTTATAGAATGTGATGAAAATACGCCAACAAACACCCATCTATATGCAAATTTCAAAAAAATAAAAAAACAACCACGAGCTAAATCACCGGGGCGTTGAAAGGAAATTGTTCCGGTCGCTGTTGGATGAAAAGTTCCAAGAACGCAGAAGAGTTTGAAAACAATGCATACATCAGCGGGGTGTCGGGGTGGACCGACCGGGTGCAAACTGTATTTTGTGTTCAAAGCACGCGGAAAGCTTTCTAGTAAGGAACAGGGGCTTTGCAAGTCCGTATTTTGAAACGTGGAAACACACGGAATTTTAGTTTACCCTTGACTCTCGCCACACATTTTTTTTTCACTAGAACTGTCACCGTCTTTCTCTGCTTCTTCATTACTGTCATCTCCTTCGTTGTCGCTCGTCGCCTATTTCTTCATCTTAGTCATATTTTTTTTCTTTGTGTGTTCTAAACCTCCTCTTGTTTTATCTTCTGTCTCCGTGTCTTTGAATTCTGTCCACTGGGTGCTTAGCTAGTTCTGCCGTTCCTGTAGGGTTTTCTTCCTGTCTGTTTCTTCCCCTGTGTGTGCGCGCGAGGTTGAGAGGAAGATAACAGCAAAAAGAGTTGTTAATCTCCGATTTGGAACACGCTCCAAGACTGTTTAATTTTAAACCCTCGGAAACATACTGACACTGACAAAGCACTTACATCCACATTCATTCACACTATAAACACAATAGTTAATGCCGAAACACACACACACATGTGCGGGCATACGTGCATTCGCACACAAAACGCTGGTGATATGCTGTTTGTATGTTGAAGCTAACCTTTGTTTCGCTTTACCTGATCCTATGCGTTATTAATAACTTCAAGGCTGACTGTATATTCATTAGTATATGTCAGCATGTTGTTATATCCATTAACCAAAAGGATGCGTCATTTGGACAAGGGCGCAGAGTTGAATGCCTTTTTATTTTTAAGAAAGGAAGAAAGCTCTGGATACCGAGAGAAAAAAAACAAGAGTTGTCAAATTTAATGTTTTACGCATCGACGCGCTTCTGATGCGTACAAGCACTGTCCGAGCTCTTCTCATCGTATAAAACGCGAAGGGAATATTTTATGTGGCAGCTGTACCCTGTTAAAATCTCGTTGCAATGGCTTCTGCCAACAGTCAGCAAATAAACCAGCTGTGTGGCTGTGAGAGATCATCTGTATTTCAGTTCTACAAGGGGTAACATGGTGTCATAGTAAAACAGTGTCTCACTTAGATTTTCCTTTCTAAGACTACCTTTTCATGTCAAAACTTCAAAACTGTCTCTCTGTTGGCCTGCCTGCCTGCCTGCGTATGTACCTGACTGCCTGCTAGTAATTCCACCTTCTGTCTTGTCTGTCTGTCTGTCTGTCTTCATTCTTTAGTTTCTTTTTTCGCCCCATCCCTCCCTCTCTTTTTCTCTCTCTCTCTCTCGCTCCCTCTCTCTATTTTTTCTTTGCTGGATCCTTCTGTCTGTTTCAGCCGACACATTTTACTCGCGTTTGTCTATGGATACACACACTTTTCTTTAGGGATGCGAGTATTCACGTGCGTGTGTGTGTGAAGACAGATAAACAGTTGCCTTTCCTTGTCGAATTCTGGACCAGAGAAGGAGGGAGTGGAGGAACGGCGGAAAGTAGTGAGGACAGAGAAATAGACAAGGAAAGACGGCTGAGAGATAGAAGAGGAGAGACAGAGAGATAGAACGGGGGGAGGGCAAGAAAGAGAAAGAAGTAGAAAAAAGAAAAGGAAATCAGAGAGAGAGAGAGAGAGAGATGAAGTGACGTAGACACACGTTTTCAAGCGGGGAGTGCGCATGCTCAGCGGCTTGTCCAAACACCACGGACACTCCTAAGGACTGCAGCCTGTGCAAACGTCACAGACGCTCCCTACAGACGCGGCGCGGACAGGTATCGACAGCTAAAGAGGTCGACCGCTTCTGGGGACACGGAACACTTTCTCGTCGTCTGCATCACGAGCTGCAGATCAAGCGAATGAAGAGCCCGTGGGCTGAAAAAAGGAGGGAAGAAACAGAACGCATACAAAGACATGAAAGGGAGGAACTAACGCGAGGAGCACGCTAAGTGATCCCCCATGAACGAGTGGCCACGTGCCGATGCTGCACGTCCTCTGGGTGCTAAAGCGGTGCAGGAGACGCGTGGCTCTTACACTTCCTGGTCAGATCGAAAACCTCGTGTTTCTTTTCTGGGATTTCTCTCAAGATGGGGGACCGTGTAACTATGAGGGGCATTGTTGCTCGGAAATGAGGTAGGGAGAAGAACGGACAGAACAAACTGGCAAAAGGTTATACGAAGAAGGGATACTCAAGGCAGTTTATTTTATTTTTATTTTATTTTATGTCTTGGCCAGGCATCCAGACGTAAGGACCGCCCGGCAGACATGCAGAAGATGGCACTTGGATGGCGAGGGGAATCATCAAAGCGTGCTCGAATGTTTATCCCCATTCCCAATGTTTGTTTAAGCATTGAGAATGGCGATAAACAGTCAAATAAACACGTTCTCTGTCACATAAAATGCCGCGTTGATGTTTTGTCGCATACAAACCACACACATACGTCAAAGTTGATTGAATTCACACACGCGTCAATTTTCTGTTTTATTTTAACAAAGCACTTTCGATGGATTGCACAACGCATATTCGATGAGTTTTATACGTTTGATGAATTACACAACGCAAATGCTGAAAGTATAATATTAATACCCCCAGCAAGTCTAACTTACCGGGGGGGGGGGATGGGGAAGAGAGAGAGAGAGAGAGAAAGGGGAGGAGAAGGAGGAATCAGTAACGGTGTATCTGTTGTGAGTGACTCAGTCGTAAAGGGTGAGAGGCGAAACTTTGCAAAAAACTAGTGGAGGGACCACAAAGCATCCTACAACAATTCTTCGTACACCTGCCCTGTTGTACAAACATGCCATATTTATCATTTATGTTCATATTTATCATTTATGTTCATATTTATCATTTATGTTCATATTTATCATTTATGTTCATAGTTATCATTTATGTTCATATTTATCATTTATGATCATATTTATGTGTGCGATATTGGGATCTAAGCTCAACTTGGAGACAGTCCAGACGAAGCTGATGATTAATGTATCGATATTTAGGCCCCCTATAAACATAAAATTAGGTCTAAAGCAGAAGTAAACTTAAAGACCTGTCCAATTGATATCTTTGACGAAACTCCCGATACAATGCGCTCTGTATTTAAATCCAAATACGTATAATTTGGAAAATTTTCGTTTAGTCTACTGTAGTGAGTTCCAGAAGGAATGGACAACTGGACATTCAAAAATAAGACGTGCTATTGATTTCTTTGTTCATACAAACAAAAAGTACAGGCATTAAAGTAGGCTAGTTTCGAACGGTATAGCAAAACATTGTAGTCGGGATCGTATGCATGATTCGATGTTGAAACCAAACTAGTTTCGTATCTTACGTTGTGATTACAGGGCCCGTGAATACAGACGAGAGTGTGTGAGAGTATTAAGTATCAATGGTGACGTATGAGAAATCGCCGGACGACTAAGGGGACGGTTCTAGAGCTGCTGCTCTACTAACTGGGCTTGATAGATGTAGATGCCCTCGAAATAAGTGAAATGCACGGAGAGGGGGTTGGGGATATAACCCAGGCAAAAGCCAGACCAGATTTAGGAAAGATTACCTCACGCAAAGATAAAGGGTGATTACAATGGGCAGACTACTTAAAAGCTCTATAAAAAAAATGAGAACTACTGAAGACTACACAACTCAGTGTTCACAGACTCAACAGACCTGGCACTTCGCCAGGATAGATGCTTGGTTTTTTGTTGTCAAACTGCTGGACAGAGTGGTCATTTAAATCGTAATGGGAAAACTAGCAGTATCAACCAGAGGCTGATAGGAACCACTGAGGGCCAGCGTGAGCAAAGACAGAAACAACAGAAGATATCCACGGCGTTGACAGGTAAAGGGGCCAAACCACAGCTCATAGAACTAGAGAAGGCATGGTTGCTTGATCACCACCCATAGAGCTAGAGAAAACACGGTTTCGGGATCACCACCCATAGAGCTAGAGAAAACACGTTTCAAGTACTGTGTCTAGATGTCCCCACGGTTTCTGAATCCCTTTTTGACCATAACATTAGCGCAGATTTGTGTGGTTTTTATCTGGAAGTGATGTCTTGTGTTATCCTATTTTCTGGATCTCTTTGTGTAACGACTATTTGGAAGTGCCAGAAGTGGTACGGCTGTATCTAACATAGAGATAATATATATGTAAATAAGACTTTTTTATTTTTAAAAAACTGAGTAGCTGTAGATTATGTTACATTTTAATGCTCAGATTTGCTCAAGCTAAGCTTACTTATACACTGTCTCTAAAGCCAGAACCACATATCTTGAGATAAAGTGCTTTGGATAAATGATGATTAAATGTATCAAAAAAGCGTCAAGAACTCTTTACTATGTACATTGCTGTACATTACACTCAGATGAACAGTTGACATCTATGGTGTGTTTACTACATACACTACATACAAATGAAGGAGATTTTCAGGACGCTTTTACTAGACACGTTCCATTCGAATGAAAGTCAGATCTCTTTGAGGATCAAATCTGAAACGCATTGAACAAATGGAAACTAACAAGAGGAAACTAAATACCAAATATCTATCAACTGTATGACTACTTGCTAGTCGCGTTTTTTTAAAAACCTCGTAACATCGACCAGTAACGTTCGCATTTTGCTTCCGACAACCAGAGAGTGAGAAAAATGAGCTTCTGGAGGATAAATGGCTATTGCTCAGCGACATTACATCTTACCTTAGGTCTCATGGGCCTGGAACCGATGGCCCGCTATCTCAGGACCTTCTCGCCACATCTGAATGATGGCAGCAGGCAGGAAAAGGCTGTCCGCTATGGGTACGAGCCGGGCGTGTATCGATACTCGTGATGCTAGGCCCATCAGCCAGCAGTCACATTCCTTCTCGTCGAGGCACTTTGGATCCGTAAGGAATGCAAAACATCTTTTTAAAAAAAAAAATCTGACCGCTAGCAATTTCCTCTGAGATCACGGCGTAATTTCATCGATTTTGCCTTGAAATTCCCTTTTGAAAGCGAAGGCAAACATGTTTTTGTTACTCTCGTTGAATTTGGGGTTACTCTAGAGTTTTCTTTGATTATCCTTTTCTTGTTGTTCTACCTCTGAACTGTCGATACAAACGAGGCTGCTGGATTACAGAGCAGAAGGTGTCCCTTTTCGTTCAATCCTGACACTGCAGTGCACTAAATCTGTTATTTCGCTGATTGTATCAGTAAATAATCGTGGATGAAAAAAGATGATGAAAAATTCACGTCTATTTCCCCAGACTGTACAGGTTACTGTGCAATCTTTTACAGGTTTTGACAGTTAACAGCCCTATTGTGATCACCCGTACGAGATGAAAAATCCCTTTTCAATTTTTAATTGCTTTTGTATAACTTTGAATGGTATTTATTGATTGACGTCTTGTCGATAAGGGTACTTGGATGTGTTTCCAGTTGAAGCAAATTGCAGACTGTGAAGCGTTGGTAACAAGTATTTCTCTAAGCAAACGTTTGCGAGAAAATGGTGTTTCGCTGTGTATTAGTTCTTTCTTTCCTTCTTTCTTTCCTTTCTTTCACCTTTTTTCTACTTGTCTTCCTGCACTACTGTACAACGAATAAGAAAAATACCGATAGGTCAAGGGTCAGAACAAATCTCCTTAAGACCAGCAAGCTGCTTCAGCGGTGACGCCATGTCTCAAGTGTCACAAAACGCCATCTTGATTATTTGTGACACCTGCGTACAACACAGCCTCCACAGTACAAGCTTTTTTGCCCCCCCCCCTCTCCCCACCACCACCCTGACCACCGCGGTATGGATCTTGTGAGTCGTGATAGAAAATCGAAACTGAGCTGTGTCTGAGCAGCTGATATCGTCACCAGTCAAATTATAAAGAGGATGTGTAATGTGGCTGAAACAGCACCAGTGCCCATGGGGACGAGAACACACCAAGCTTTCGTCCGAGCGTGGGCCGGGGGCATGTGACTGTGGAGACGCTCTGTTCACGTTGATCTGATGCCTTGATGGCATTATCTCTGCTATCACAGCCTTCGACCTGTTGCGAACTTGGCACATTTGAAGTGTTGTTCGAAGTCTGGCATAAGCTTCCTTACCGGTAGAACTACTAGACCGATGTCCACTCTGTCTGCGGTTTTTTCGCCGATGCCTTTAGAAATCTGTCCAACATCAAAGACGTATCGCCCGCAACACAGCGGCTGCTACTCGTGTACCCAGTGTCAAAGGTCATCTCCACGACCTTGAACACCGGAACAAACATGAAAGCTTTCTGCGATACTATATCCGGCAAATCGAGGTAGCGCGGCTGTTATTCAATTTCCCCTGGTGCTTTTTCTGTGTATAGTACAGAATGATGCAGACGCTAAAAATTAATTTACGATGTCTGCACACTTTGCTGATGAATTCCAATGTTTTCCGTTTGCATATTCAGGAAATAAAGCTTCATCAAAAGATAGAAAGAAAGAAAAAGTCTTTTGAGAGAAGGAGACAAAGGGGAGGAGAAAGAAAACAGCTGCGTGCTTAGCGTCTGAAGTGTTCAAACACAATGTGGACAGTTCTGTATGAGTGTACATGTTATATATATATATGTGCGTTATATGCGCACTTATTACGCTACACCTTAAATATATATAAATATTAGCGTACAAATCATGTGTAAACATTAGGCTCTATGTTATCCAAAAGATGAAATTTTAAAGAAGGAAAAGGTATGGAACGATATTCACTGCTTAGATTTTCACCATTCCACCCAGAAAGGCATTAATATAGGCGTACATGCAGTTCTATCACACACATCCTGCTCATCTTCAAAATTAAAGTTTTAAAAATTCGGCAGTTCTGTTTAGACAAACATATGGAGGAGTCTCATGCTCTGTACCTTGACTAAAGCCTATAGACACAACCGTATGCTGACGTAAGCAATCAAGGGAGCCTATCGTACCCATACACGTAGCAAAGAGAGAGTCGAAAGTAAGGAACGTTCCTTACTTTCGACTCGAAGATCTGCCACGTTCCTTACTTTCGACTCCAGAAGATCTGCCACGTTCCTTACTTTCGACTCTGAAGATCTGCCACGTTCCTTACTTTCGACTCTGAAGATCTGCCACGTTCCTTACTTTCGACTCTGAAGATCTGCCA
>SMGT01010272.1:177981-253617 GCA_004794575.1 Lanistes nyassanus
GAAACGACCGGATGTACGATTACTTATTTTTCTCCGTCCCACCCCTGATCTGAGTGTTCGATTTCGCACTGCCGGGTCTTTGTGTTGTTGAGTTATACGCTGTATGTCACGCAACACCAGCCAGCTTCTGCAAATAAAAATTTCATCTCCCTGCTCTCCACTTGTACACTGAGCAGCACGGCTAATCATCAAACTGACCATCGCGTTCCTTGGCGTTGAATTGGATCGCATATATCTGTCCTCCGCCCCAACACAGATCTGGGTCGTACACTGTGCAAGAGAGTCTTAATCAAAGAAGGCCAGGTTTCTACGAGAAGGGACGATCCACTAACAGCGCTATCATAATATTGTGCTGGTCTACATTACGCCTCCGTAGCAGCGAAAAGCGCGTCTGGCGAGATTGGTTTCGATCCCCTACAATCCTGTGTTGCCATTGCCTTCGCTGAAAATGGGATAATGGGTCACAGGCCAGGATGCAGGCCGCGCGTCAAAAGGACCCGCAGGCCTGTCTCGGCATGTGATGCACACCCGATCAGCTCCGGAAAACAGCGAACGCGACTGACCGTTAGGGGCATCAACCACAGATATTTCATCGCCATGGCTCGAAGGCAGCTGCAGTTGTTGTCCACTTCTTCCGGTTTGAGTTCCAAGAAACCAGATTCCCAGTCTCATAAAACACGACGCTGACGCTGTGCAGTCTTCCTTTGTTTTATTTCTTCCTTCCTTTCTTTCCTTGTTTCTTTCGTTCTTTCTATTTTTCCCTCTTTCTCGTTCTTTCTTCTTCCTGTGAGGGTTTCTTTGTTTCTTTTGGTTCGTGGAACTTTACAACATCTATGCATGCATTTTTATGTTGAAAGATTTATCAAACAGTATACTGCTCGATGTTTTGGGCGATGAACACTTGGCCGCGAAGCGATGCCCGCTGATGATGTTTGTTGCGATGGTGGAGGAAACAAAGGTTTACTGATAAAATCCTAAGCTGCCATCACAGAGAACATGCGTCTGCAGGCCGTTTTGCAAACAAAGTGCATGTTCACAAAACGCGTTTTCCTCTCGGATGTCATGGCACCGCATAAAGATAGCCGAACGCAATAGGGATGTTTGCTCACTAATTTAGGCCATGTTCCAGTGGTCGGAAATTAACTACAAACGAAAAACGCTTGATCACTTCAGCAAATTTGCAGTGCCAGAGAGACAGAGGGAGGAAAAAAAAGGCGTGCTACGGCTCGCAGCCTGTTTCAGGCAAGTCCGCTTGCTCCTAGAGTATCTGAGGCACGCGTCCGGCTGCGACACAACATTGTCAGCTTTTGGTAACGCACCGTGCCGGGAATGCAGTTACTGCAGAACGTTATTAGCACTCACAACTTTTAACAGCAAGGAACACATTTCCAAATGAAATTAAAAAATCGGCGTCTATCATCTTTCATGTAATTCCCAGCAGTTTACGTGTGAAAAAAGGTCAACATTTATCAAGTTTGGCCACGTGAAATTTAAATGTTTAAGTGCTTCGTTTGTGTGCTATGTTTTTTGCACTCGGCACGTCTGCAGTGTTTGTGTGGAAGCATGCAAGACTAACGTGCGGACTGTCAACTATAATTTGCCTGAAGTAAGTTGTTTTACCGACGACACAAATTATTTTCTCATAGTGAAAAAGATATGCCACCAGAAAACACTGAAACCCCATAGCCAGCAACTTACAGGTAGTGCCTCCGTGATTTTATTTATACAGTAAAACCCTTCTCGTTTGTTTTGTGCGTTTGTGTGTTTGTCTGCCTATATTATTGACAGAATTATGGGCGAGTGTGGAATCAACAGACGATGGAAGCCTCTGTTTTGGTTTTGGTTTGGTTTTTTTTCCCGAAAGGTTTCGAAAACGGACAATTCAGTTAATAGGCTGGCAGAAAATGTTTTCTTCTTCTGTGGTAAAATTTTTTAATGTGTTGTGTTGGACATAAAACGCACATTTGTATGCCTACTGTTTCGCGCAATATGCATTCCTTTCCATTTTCTGTTCGCGCTTTTAAACTATCTGCCATGCCCACGAAAGGCATCACGCATAACAATTGACTACTGCCATTAGATCGTGTATAAAAGTGTGCAAAAGTCTGCATCTCTGTATGGCGTGCCCATGAGTACTTTAACTCTCAGCAGGCTCGTAACAGGTTGTAAACGTGTTAACAATGACCCATCGATCAGCCATTCGCATTCACAGCTGTGGCATGGACGCTGGCTGTTTGGAATCGGCACCAAGCACGCACACAGCCTGGAGTACCGACGGGCAGTATTATGCCTGTATCAGGCGACATAAATCAAAGGGGAGGGGTGGCTGGTGGAAGTGAGGTAGCAAGGGGCATGCGCTCTGACTTCACATGTGAGAAAAAGCTCTTTAATTCTCACTGCGCTGTGAGGAGAGATGCAACGTGCATCTGCTTGTAATTTTTTAGAACACCTTCCCCGAGTGTAAATACTGCGCATTTAGCCTCAGACATTTCATTCTTTACGCTGAATGAGAACTGGAGAAAATTTCACATCTCCTGCTGACGTCATGTCAGCAGTAACACGTCTGAAGTAACAGAGAAGAACTAGAGTGTCGTAAAGACTTAAGAAACTTGAACGTGTAGTGGGTACAACAGTCAGCCAGACAGTAAGACAGATCCAGAAAGAAAGAAATTGTTGTATGGGAGAATTAGATACACTTCAAATCTGTTGAACGAAACACTACACGCCCGGCGCAGGTTGCATAAGGGGGTTAACAGGGTTTGTGTCCGGTAATGTATACGCAGAAACCCCGTGGGCAAAGGGGTCTACCTACGACTGTTCCTATGACGGAAAATGTAGACAAAATAATCATGCAAGCCACTCCGGCCTCTTTTTCTTTAAAATCAGTTTCGCGTAGACTTTTGACCACCAGAAAGGCGGCCAGGTTGCACCCTGGTCACGTCCTTGTCATTAAGACCAGAAACCTGTGGGTCTTAGGTATCTAATCTCGTCTCCGGCTCACAGCGCAACACCTGTGGGCACCGTCACCTGTTGGCCGTCACCTGGTTTTGCCGGGTTAATCCTGAACTCTTCCAGGAGCCGCTGTTTTAAAGGTTATGATCCTTGTGTTTGCGTGTACAGCTTTCACGGCCATGAACCTATTTCCTATAGTGGGGACACATAAAATCTGTGACAAGTAATCAATATTGATACGGTTGTTTGAATGTCTGAGCTGGTCTGTTCCTTCTGGGTGTGTATAGAGCTGGTCTGTTCCTTCTGGGTGTGTATAGAGCTGGTCTGTTCCTTCTGGGTGTGTATGTGTAAATGTAACAAACTGTTCCTGCCGGGTCCTCCAAACACAAGGAGACTTAGTGTCTCTGTTTTTCCAAAAGCCCTCTTCGCGAAAATTTGGAGTTACACGAAGAGAAAATGTGCACGTGTCTCGCGTACGTGTCGATTTATAACATGACAGCGTCCACCGAAAAATCCGAGTTATTGTGTAGGTAGGTGGTGGTCATAGCAACGACTGCCATCCAGCACAGGCAGGGTAGGAAATATGTAACCCCACTCCCACCCCAACTGCACCATCCTCTAACACGTCTCGCTCTCAGCCTCTCTCGGCCTCTTTTGGTCTGTCTCGGCCTCTCTCGGCCTCTCTCGGCCTCTCTCGGCCTCTCTCGGCCTCTCTCGGCCTCTCTCGGCCTCTCTCGGTCTCTCTCGACCTCTCTCGGCCTCTCTCGGCCTCTCTCGGTTTCTCTTGGTCTCTCTCGGCCTCTCTCGGTTTCTCTCGGTCTCTCTCGGCCTCTCTCGGTCTCTTTCGGCCACTCTCGGCTCTCTCTCAGTCTCTCTTGGCTTTTGGTGATTTTGTGATTGTTCTTACAGAGGGGACCCAGCCTCAACCAGATATACTGAAAACATAAAATGTTTTTCCTTCCTTTCTCCTCTAGGCAACTGTAAGAAAATAAGCTTTTCGGACTGCATCGTTAAATGTCAAGCTATTTGCTTTCAAAAGCAGCTTATTCACTGAAGGCCCGTAGCCACCCAGAAGGTTCCTTGACAGGCTGCCTCCTTCTTGCCGACTTCCTACCGAAGACGACGCAAAAACCCTATAATGGCTGCTCCGTTGATTTGTTGTTGTTGTTTTTTTTTGTTCACTCGGCATCATTAAAGTGGTTAAAACTCCTTGAGTTTAAGAATGTGAGACTGGGTGTTAGAAGTTCTTTAATTCTAAGTATTAAATTTAAATTATTTGATTTCTGTAAATCGTCCGAATGCTGAGTCATCTGTTGTACACTCCCAGTCTCTCTTAACCCCGCTCTCTCTCCCGCTCTCTTTCACATGCTTTCTAGTGTTATAAGCGCTCTGTCAGTAAGTCGGATTTCACGCTGTTCAGGTGCGTTGAATATACACTAGGTGGCTTTTAAAATGTTACTGTGGCTTCAATATGAATTTAATCTAGATCGAAACTGTAGTCAAGACGATCTTGTCAAACAAGTTTAAAAGTTTGTCGAAAACCTGTCCTGCATCTTTCGGTTAGATTGCCGAATGCTTAACGTCACGTCAGCAGGTAAGATTTATCGGGAATTACAACCTGTCACGCAGACAGGTGCTGCGTGTGGAGGATGTGTTTGTGCCGGAAACAAAATCTGAACCCTCTACCTTCAATTGTCACTGGATTCTAGATTACTGTAGCTTTATCGTCGATGTGGTTTTTCCCACGTCGAAGGTTTCAACAAAAAGTGTTACCGTCAACGTCTAAAGAATTTACAACAGTCATTTCGCACCTTGATGAGCACAGAACAAATTGATACTACTACCGCCTGTCACAAAAGGTAATTGATTTTTTTAAAGTGGCTCGGGTAGTCAGAAAAAATACTTCTAATTCAAACAAGTCATAATTATTCGAGTCATAAATGTAAAGGTTCGTAGAAAGTCGAGAAATTAAATCAACAGTTGCCTATAATAAACAACAGTTGCTTATAAATAATAATTAAGCAGCAGTTGCTTATAAACAGTCACGTATACCTCTCTCGGCAATTAAATGCATCGATGGATTGATAATACTGGATGGAACAGTACTGTTTTCCACTGACAGGAAGGTCAAGGGCCAAAAAGTGAATGTTAGGACTGAAACGACAGTCGTGTCCATAACGTAAACTGTTTAACTGAAAAGGGTAAGAGCCCAGCTCGTGTCACTGCTCTAAGCCTCCAATGTACCCACACAGGAAACGCATTTACTTTTGCCCTGTCACGCACGATCAGCCACGTGTGACCCATTTGTGCAAATTTTTTAGTCAGTGTAAGTAGGTCGACCTGGAGAACGCCTTTCTGTCGGCAACGATGTCGTCAAGAAAGTCGCACAGTTGCAGGTCTCGATGGAGCAGAGGCTCGATTTGTAGGCTGCTTTTTACGTCTAATGACTTCCCCCGAGAGTCTTAAACACCTTCGTTCTCAGAGCGCGGTCCTCGTGTCGCCAGCACGCCTTAGTCGCGCCGAGGCTGCGAAGAAAGGCAATTAGGACACACCATTTCCACAAATAGTGGAACGTGAAAAACGTCTTCTGGGTATGGAGTTGGAGAATTTCAATAGACATCTTGTGAGTCTCAGACAGGCGCTTCCGGTTGCCAACATTTCGAGGAGCGAAAAATAGATGTGGCTTAAATGTTCTTGGTGCGTTTAGTAAACGACACGATTTCCGCCTGCCCAGCGCTATTTCCCTCCACAGAACAAATCTCAGTGATTTAGATATTTCTCTCAACATTGTCGTAGACCTGTTAGAAAAGGCTGCTTCGTGATACTTGTCATTTGTAAATATATATGTTGTGCACTGAAAAAAGTCCTTAAGAATGATAAATCTGGATTTCGAGGTTTCCTTGTGAGAAGATATATATCCACAGGGAAAATTGCGGTAGCCTTTTCACCTGTGACGAAGCTGAATGTTCTGGGGAATAAACCTCGACAATAAATATTCATTAGCCAGCCTTGAAAGTGTACATTTTTCATACTAGCCACTGACCAGTGGCGTCAGAGTATTATCAGTGAAATAGAACATGTTACATGTTATTTCATTCACCATCTTTTTGCTACTCGCCATGGGGAGTAAAATTTTGGGAACTTTTAATCATAGTATTGTACTTTCCTCTTTTAGGGCCATTAATAACTTTGAATTGTTCGTTCCGTCCAGCTGCTGTTGTTTGTTGTCAGTTCAGCAGAAAATATGCGAAAATATTCTCTAAATAGAAAGACGAAAAAAAGTTAAGCAGCAGCACCAGTGGACACTTTCAATGCAGTGGACAAAAATGAATGCGTATGTGTGAGGGAGGTGGGGGTCGAGGGAGAAGAGAGTTGGGAGATCGAAATGTTTTCGCGTTGTAATTTCACGTGTGTGGCCACAAAACATCAGACAAAATGATACCCACACGCGCACACAAGCACACGAACACCTAACACAGCACCTCCGTACTCAGAGTAATTGTATTGCCCGAGGATGATAACAGCCAGACAACACCAGGCTTGGACGTATATTCTCCGCTTGTTTTTCATACGCAAGTGGCAAGACATGGACATCTTTCTTTCGGCTGAATGTCTGATTCGCGTGGCCGAAGTAAAAGTGCCAACGGAGGTGTAGCATGTAGAATAGATTAACACTCAGACAAACCACAGCCTGGCGCAACACTTGATCTTTAATTACAACTTGTTTCAGAGATAAATTCTAGCTCGGTGTACAACCCAGCGGTTATATGGAAATAGTGAGAAAACACGTGATCTAGGGAAGTCGAAGACAGGTTCAGAGAAGGGCAGGAACCTGTCCCCGTGCACGCGCGCACGCCCACGTACACGCGCACACACACACACATATACACATTTTTTTTTACTTTTAAAAGAGTTTGAGTACTGTTACTAAAGCTCGTAAAACTACAGAGAACTGAGTGAGACAATTATAGATTAGCAGAAACTAGCAACAAAAACCTGCTCAAAAGAATTACGCGATCATTATTACCTGACTACCGCGCACATTTCCTGCTAGGGCCGAGCAGAACCGGTATACAGAACCTCACACTCGTTTTTACGCACATAAAATCGAATGCAAACAGTGGTACCGAAAGAGCCCTACGTGCGCAATAAAAAGTATTATTTGCCATCGTCAAAACAGTTTAAATGCTGTTCTCAGCAGCAGATGCTGTCAACAGGCTTGGAGGGAACAGACTGAGTTGGAAGTCTTGGGATCAATATTAGGGGACATTTTTATGCTTTTATTGCCACCGTTCTGGTCCAGCGTAGTCGCACCGTGTTAGAACCGCGTTAGCGATCTGACAAACAGTGCTGCACAACTTGTCCACCTGAACAATACTACCTTTGTTTGTTTGGCCGATAAAACAGCAGAGGCCCTTATATATACATATATAATCTTAGCATTAAGAAATGTTTAGAGCATGAGAAGCTGAGAAGACAGTCTCGCGTGTTTTACGATTGAACTTGCTGCAGGACCCGCAATGTTTTTGAAACTTTTTTTATCTTTGCCAGCCAGGGCTGGGAAGATGGCGGCTGTCTAAGAGATTGTGCCCAAGACGTCTCGATCGATGCCGATTGATGCAGATCTAACGGAAAATGAAACAAAAGGCTTGGGGATTTTTAAAAATCCTTCTACTTCAGGACAAAAGGCACTTATGAGAAAATGTTCGACAGCATTGCATTCTTGGTTCACCATTGAGGGTAGGCCTTTTTGGCACATATTGAAGGCACGCTTTGGAGGCAGGAAAGTGCCTGAGACAGGCTGCATAGATCTCCTCTGCGTGCGTAAAGGCTCATTCAAAAGACCTAGTGCGAACGGGCAGTACTTTCATAAACCCAGCTCCTCACAGTAAGACGAAAGATATGATCATAGAGTTTAATGTTAAATCAACACAAAACCTTTCCAAGAAAATGACGACTAAAAGGATATTAGATACGGGAATCTTAGTTTAGCTGATGAGAAGTTTTGTGCTGTCCATTGTCTATAAACTCCCACAAATGTTAAAGTTATAAGCCGTGGCTTGCTGTAATATTGGTGTATTTCTAAAGAAATGTGAGAAATGTGAAATGTGAAATACAAGGATGTTCCATTTTGCATTAAAACTTAAACCCCAAACTGTAATTAATGTTTACATTATTTTATTACTATTGTGAACTGTCCAATTTGCAATTTGAATTTTTAAAATCCAAAACAAAAGATTGACAACGTTTAACCTGGTCTAAGGACTCACGATTTAGGGACTCGGATCTGTAACTTCTAAATCATTTGCTGGTTCCATTTAGCTGTGTTGCACACTTATTGCATAAATCAAGTTTTTACTGAACTCGTCTGTATCGACATCTTGTAAGTAAACTACTGAGGTTGTCGGCAAGAAGTAATTTAGTATTAGCAAATAGCATTAGCGAATAGCATTAGCAAATAGTATTAGCAAATAGTATCAGTAAATAGTATCAGCAAATAGTATTAGTAAATAGTATTAGCAAATAGTTTTAGCAAATAGTATTAGCAAATAGCATTACTAAATAGCATTAGTAGATAGTATTACTAAATAGCATTAGTAGATAGTATTAGTAAATAGTATTAGCAAATAGTATTAGTAAATAGTATTAGCAAATAGTATTAGCAAATAGCATTAGCAAATAGTATTAGCAAATGCAGGGCTTACGCCTCCCTTAGATCACATGAAGACGTAAGGCTCCCTTAGTGGTTATAATTGCCTTTCCTTTAAGAACACTTATCTTAGCAAAATAAATCACCTGCTTCATAAAGAAAAATAGCCATGAGGTAAATGAAAGATGTAATTTATTATCAACCAGGAAAGAATTCTTTGGCATAACCTCGAAGGTAATAGACAGTCTTGCAGGGCTGGGCTTTCGTCCAAAATTTGTTCGACGGCTAGAATGCTAATAAGGTGTGCGAATTTTGTTCAATATGGCCATGGGTATGATAAAAGCACTTCAGTATAGAGACTGGAATTAATGCAAAAACGACTTTCGTAAAGCTAATTTTCTCTTGCATTTAATGTTCTATCAGGAAAACATAATGTTGAAAAATATCATGATGCGCTGCTGTACAAGATGTTATTAAAATGGCATTTAATATTCTAACGATATTCTTTTAGTGCTTTGCAAGGGGAGTCCGTTTTTACTGACCTTTTCGCACATTAATGATATTTCTTTCCTTGTCTTAAAGATAAGAGATAAAAATAGAATTACAATCAATGTCGAATACTGTTAAGTTAATTTATTAAGACAACAGAAGTTACGGTATGGAACAGAGGAAGCTATCATCGTGAGTTCATTTCGACAGTTTAATACAGCCTATGACAACAGTACAAAACAAACATAGAGGCTGAAATGAAAAGGGTTCATTACTGATTTGGGGGGAAACAATAACGTAGTACTTTTAAAATGCGAAACAAATTGGCTGTCTGACTGACCGAATGACTGTTTCAATGCAACGTTGCTTTCCACTGAAAGCCAGTTTTTATTCTCCTCTCGGCAATTATTACACCCTACTGTAACAATGGCTAAGAAGTACGGTTGCATATTTCATCCTCGAGACTTATATTTCACACTGTAGCTTGTAACATATATTTCTTGTCTCAGTCTGCAAACTTGTCGCACAGCTAAATAAGTCATAAATGTACTTTTACCCCATGTCTTTGACACTGTAGTCATCTGAAGAAATGAGCCACTGTCACAAGTTCTTGTGACATTGCTTGCTGTCCGCGAAACAAGCTTGCTTCGGGCAGCGGTATGGTTCGTCTGTCTTAACGATCAGACAGTGACACTGCGCGGGTATAGCCGGTGGAATTTATCTTGTCATTAACATCTGCGGCGAAGTAGCATCACGTCCTGAACTGAAGAAGGAGATTAGGAAACATGACATCCAAGCCTCGAGCTTCTAAGGGTCTCCTTTTCTGGAAGATTTCTTCCGTACCTTCTGTTCTTTCCCTTTCCCTTTTGTGACGACATTTTCTATCTTTTCTCGCATTCCCTGTCCTCTCTCTATTGTCTTTGTCCTCCTTGCTAATTTTTTTCTTCTACACGCGTGCGTTGATGCGTAGATGCATACTTAAATTAACCCATCCAAAAGTACACAATATGCGAACATAGGTACTATATATATATATACACAGCCCGCTCACAGGAATACTTTTGTGCGCACACAAGACTATCCTCTCGTTTCCTCTTCTATCTTTATTCTGTCCACCGCCTGCCATCACATGGTTTTTTTCTCTTTCCAATATAATTATACATTTTTCCCTGTTCCTCTGCCACACACACAAACACGTTCACATGCACAAACACATACACATACACATACACACACATGTATCTACACATATAAATCTACATGCAGACACCCACACAAGCATTTACGCGCATAAGCACGTGCACAGATGAAGCTCGTTTTTGCCTCAACCCACCTTGTTAGCTACTGATTTAATTCCTTGGGCCTTTGCATAGACTTTTTTGTCTTCGATCCTTGAAGAGCTCGCCATCGGCAAGCACTTGATATCTTTTATGCATTCAACGGCTCCGCCTAGAGGCTATGGAAGCAGAACAACAGCATCGTCATCAGAAAGAACTCGCGACCCGGCACTTCATCAACCGGCACTGAAAGCTCTTAGCATGTGAAATAAGGATGTTGCTTTCATTTATTCATGTGCCACAGTTTCTTGACGTTTTGATAGCGCCGAAGCTCGTGTAGGGTTGTTCTACCCAATGCATTATTCCCCCTGGGACTGGCCGACAGATGGAGTGTCGCTGTTCGCTCTCGGGGCTGCGTATCAGGCCCAGGTGATAAAATGAACTCTTTGTTCCTAGATACTTTCCTTTTCATAGTTCTCAGAACAGAGGGGAATGGGCATAAAAAATGGCGTAAGTCGGTGCAACTTGGGGCTGTTTTGTTTTTCAGAGAGGTCTAATGCTGTACACTTCTAAGACGACGACGACAAGGACAACAACGACAGCGACAACGACGACGACAACGACGGCGGTGGTGGCGGCGGCGGTGGCGGGGGTTGGGGGAGAAAGAAATCGGACTTTCAATTCTTTCCCTTTGCCTTTGTATCCACGATTCCAGAATCCCTCTCCACACATGCACAAGACGCTGAAATAGTATTGACTTCTAACGAGGCACACTTGGGCGGTGGGTGGTGGGTGGCCTGTAGGGGTCGGGGGACGGAGGGGACATTTTATGACATGCGCACGAATGCTTTTAATATGCAGGATGGATCCATACAAGAAGACTTGGTGTACGCTGTACGCACGGCCTTTCGCGTTTCATATTTATAAACACTTCAATCTAGCGACGGGTGCTTACGTGGACTGAGAAAGTAGTAAACGCTGTTTTGTTCTTGGGCTGGCTGGGGCTGACAGGTCATGCGGGGAAAATATCAAGCGGGAGGAATACATTTCGTGAGAAGGAGTGCGCGAGCGAGGGATGAAAAGAGAAATTCAGGGTGAGTGAAAGGTCAATGTCAGTGTGACGTCGTACCTTTTGTTTTTCGTATTTCGGCTTGTTTGGTCTAGTGTCTGTGTGCGCGCGTGCGTGTGCGTGTGTGATGCAGGCAGGCTGTCACATTAACACAGCAACAATTGATGTACGCGCACAAATATACAGACGAGGGCGGGGGAACAGAGATAAGGGCGGAGACGGAATAAATAATGCAAAGTTGGGAGAGAAGTTTTTAACCTCTGGATATAGATCTGCTTGTGGTCCAAAATACGCTAAGCCTTTAAAGTCCCTGAACGTTCGTGTCTCGGTACTTGTGTCCTGGGGCTGGGCTCTCCCTCCCTGGATTCCTGCTTCAAACCGGCACTGCTTGGCAGTCAAGACGCATGTACAATCCCAGTAGAACAAGAAATGACGTCTTTGCACTTTCTTCGGAATAGGAAATTGTCTGGCCTAGCTTTACAGAAAACCCCTCTGTCGCAAAATGTATTTAAATATTGTGGAAAGCATTGTAAATATAGGATGTCTTTCCTTCTCCCATTTCGATATGGCGCGATCTTCCGCACATAAGTGTCTTTTATTCTGAACAGCAAAGTCTCTATAATCTTATATTTTGTGACCAAAGTCTCAAGGACATACTCGGTATTTTTTCAGAATTTGAGTCACTGTGAGTAGCGTTCATTCTAACCTAGTTTTGTTATTGCGATAGCCGTCGAGCTGGAATTTCCTTCAAAGGCCTGCTAAGCATTAGCACAGAATGGAAATATATGGACACACACACACACAGCAACGCACATACACACTCAGTATACATCCCCCCCCCCCCACACACACACATACTTCCCGAACAGCACACGTCGCTTCACGCCACATACAACTGCATTACCATCTCGTCTCTCCCCACCCCCCACCCCCCAGTCTCTCTTGTCGATCCTAATGCTGCCGTCCCTCCTTTGCTGCCCCGGGGGAATATTCTTGTGCGCGTTCACTATACAATCGAACCAACAGCTGTTGTACAAAACACAAGTCAAACGAGATTAAAAATAAAGCTGCACGTCTTATACAAGTCACCAGTGTCGCCCCTCTGTTGACAAATCAATGCAGCCATTTTGTCAAGGTTTTTGTTCACCACAGCGGGAAATTATGGCAGCGTTTCCTGGAGCTTTGCGATCAAAGGGGCTTACTCCATGCTTGGGTTGTTCTCAGCACGCACGTGTCCTCTCCTATTGTTGTCATCTCCAGGTCATGTCCAGGTGAACAGCCCACCCTAAGCACCCAGAATACCTCAGTCCTACCCCCTCTTCTCCAGTACGACCATTTCTTTATTTGCATCTCAGAGATGAAGCTGTACCAATAGATAAAAGGTAGACTTGCCTCGAAAGTAGCTGTGCACAGCAGCTGGGATCATGTGAGCCTGAAGTGCACAACAGGATAGAACTCTTGATTCTGGTTTAGATGTGGGTTCCAAACTCGGTGGAGAGGCGGACGAAGGGGTGAGTTGCTATGGACCGCAACAAAGCACCATTGGAGGCAGCTGCTTGTGCCTCTAGAGTGTGCATACCTCTACAACGCTATCTCTTTTCACTCTGACGTTTTATAAGAAAGCCTGTGGTTATTTCTGTTCATACTATTTTGTTGCTAAAGCAATTGCTGTTGAGGTTTTTGCTGAACTTGTCTGCCTTTTTATCCTTTAATCCCACAGATTACTGCTGAGCATTCAACTGTGTTACTTAGGGTGTGCATGTATCTTAGACAACACAAAAGGTCCACTGTCCTGGAGAAATTCAGAGGAAAGATTGCAAACAATCCAACGAGGTGGGGAAAAAGTGGGACAACCGATACTGAAATGAGTCAGAGGTTGTCTCTCGTAATGCGAGCGTGAAACAGAGTTTTCTGTTTTCTACACTTAATTCTTACCAGTCGCTTCCCATCACCATCAGATACAGAGAGAATAATTCCCTGGTCTTGGAGGTTTTCATGAAATAAATCCACAGTTGCACTTTAAATAACGATTGAGAGATTTCAAAAGTGAATGACGGTACAGAGCCGATTATTTCTGCACATGAATTTGCAGGAATTGTTTTGAACACGACCTTGAGGTAGTGATGCTGTCAAATATTCCATAATATAAATACATATAAACATTTATAGCAGTCGTTACTAGCAGTTTCTTTTACAGCGGTGTACTAAAGAAGCCGGCCAGATTCTGAAGGTAAAATACAAGTAAGACATATCTGGGGTTTCGGGAAAAGAATCCCGCATGTAAAGCCGTTTCGCTCGGCAGTCAAAAATTGTTTACCCGCGTATGCGGAGATTACGCGACTTGACTAATTCGTATAAAGGCATTCTTCAAGATCTAATCGAAGCTCGTGCACTAAACAATTGGTCTCATTTTTCACTAAGGCATCTCTGAAAAAACCCGCCATTTCCTCGAGATTTTTAGTGCAAATATGCCTCGGTAATGAATATTCGATCCAATTAAAAATTAAATTATATTTTCTTGCTATTTTCTTATAACTGCTTTCATTCGACTTCATGTAAAAGCTGCAATATCAGCTATCTTGCATTGTGATATTTGATTTTTTAACCCAGACAGAACAGTTAAACAATACTTTTAAAGAACCGTGCATAGTCTGACCTATACTCTGAATGTCCGATCGAGATCGTTCTAGACATATTGTTTTGACAAGTGACTTGGTGAAACAGAAATGCTGAAGTGTGTGCGAGATGGAAATGGCTTGAGAGGAGAAACATGGTGTGAAAAATATGTAATTATTTCATCGTTAAACTTTCTAAATATAAAATGTAACCACAAAATTTGCGTTACTTCCAAGCAAAAGCACCTGCGGATATATACAGCCCAACTATGTGTCGGGGAATATCGCGAAATGAGCCCACTCGAAAAAAAATCCACAAATAAAACTGCAAATTTGCGTGCTTGTGTGAGTGGGAGTGTGTGCGTGCGTCCGTGTGTATGCAGGTTTATTATTAGCCAGAGGAGAAGAAGATGTGTGTTGCGTTAGAAGCAAGCAGATATTAGAATCAGAACAATACAGATTTTTAAAAATATATAATGATGAAAATGTGAACTTGTAACAGGACAACACAACTATCAATGTCTCATAATGGGTACACATTACCGACTTGAGTGCAGGGGGGTGGATGGATATGTTTTGTGGGTTGTTGGTAATCCCGCCTGAAACCATATGATTTATAAAGCGAAAAGCTGCAAACCCAAGGGGATTTTGTGAGAAAAGTTTTGATTTGCGAACAATGCATACCCTACGGGGTTAGATGTGCACTTAGAGATTTTCGCAGCTGCAACAGCAGCTTCACTGTCTTGATCGATGTACACGCGAACAATTTCACAGACTCTTGTGAACAAAACACAGAAAACACCTTTGAAGAAGCCCAAGAAGATTTGAGGGAGAAAGGAATATTTGTCTCTGCATTCAGCAGAAAAATGCAAGAACATTAATCCGATTTGCGCTTCAAATGAACAACAAAACTACAGCAGCGCCTCTTCTCGAATTTTTTCTGTGAAAGGCCATCCAGATATTTCAACCAGAAGCCAGCCGATACGTAAACAAGATTTATTCTACTTCTCGAAAACATGCATTTACAAAGAAAGCACGTTTGTTTTACAATTTGACCTATTGAAGAAAGCGGGGTTCCTCAGTGATATAACATTTAGCGCACTTGTGGCCTTAAAATTTGAGTAATACGATTCTAATATGGATGCACCTCTTTTCACTCGCATTAACTCTGATGGAGAAAGCAGTACAATCAGGCACAGATCATAACGATTGTCGTGATATTTCGTTATTGTGGTCTTACTCCATATTGCTACTGGATTTCGTAAAACCTGCCAGTAAATGTTGTGACTTGTTTGTTTTGTGTGGGCTGTTAAAACTTTTGATCTTGACACAAAGCAGCGACTGACTAGCGACTTTTGAAGCATGACTCATGCTTTTTTAAATGCGCAGAACCCTGGCTTCTTGACCCCAGAGATCAAAGCGTGGACGCACACCAAGACGAAAAGATAAGCTCAGAACAACATGGCGGAGGCAGCTCGTCCTTCACCTTTCAGCCCCGTGTCGCCCACAGGTTACTCGTACAACATCCACAGCCCTCCCAACGCCAGCGGCCTTGACAACGGAAGTCACCTGACTGGGGGCTGGGGGGTGTCGGAGGCGCCGGCGATGATGGAGGACTGCTTCAACATCTCGTCCATCCCGGGCGTCATCTCGCAGGAGACCTTCACGGGGCTGGTGCAGTTCTCCCAGCGGTACTCGCAGCTCCACGGCTACGTCAGCACGGCCGTGTGCCTGTTCGGCCTGATGTCCAACTCGGCCAACATCATCGTGCTGACCCGCAAGAACATGATCTCGTCCACCAACACCATCCTGATGTGGCTGGCCGTGGCCGACCTCCTCACCATGATGTCCTACCTGCCCTTCGCCATCCACTTCTACATCATGAAGGACCCGGGGCTGCGCCTGTTCTCCACGCGCAGCTTCGGCTGGATCCTCTTCCTGATGTTCCACGCCAGCTTCAGCATCGTGTGCCACACCGTCGCCATCTGGCTGACCATCGCCCTGGCCATCTTCCGCTACATCTACATCTGCATGCCCACCAAGGGCAGCGTGTACTGCAGCCTGCGCCGCGCCAAAATCACCATCTTCGTCGTCTACGTCCTCACCGTTGTCCTCTGCACGCCCAACTACTTCACCAACCGCTACATGAGCAACCACGACGCTGCGCCAGACGGCCACAGAATTCCCCACTACGACAACTACAACAACAGCAGTGCCGGCGACGACGTGACTACAGCAGCAGCCAGCCAATCGGATAGCAGCGCTTCCCTCGTGTACGAGCCAATCCCGTGGGTCGGGTCCACAACCGCAGACATCACCAGTCAGGTAGTGAATGACGGATAGACGGACAGACTTATAGACGGACAGATGTTCGGACGGACAAAGCGACCGGTAGATATGTGGGCGGATGGATAGATTGCGAAGGACTGAATGGACGGATAGTCATCTGGGGTGTCCAGGCAATGTTCAACTTATACTATGTCCTTTCCCACGTACGAACATTCGCATTGACAACGTAATTAGTTTTTACGAGGGACGTCTTGAATGTTTGAAGATCGATGTCCATTTTTCATGCCTCACTCAAACAACAAACAAACAAACGAAAACAAAACACAACTTGAATATGAAGCTTTAAAGTTTTTTCACTAATGTCACCCCTTAATTTAGTGTCTAAAACATTCACGTTCTTTTCTTTTGAAAGCAATTGCATTTACATGTTCAATTCACAAAAACTCACTTTACCATCTTCTTTTTAAATGATTCACATGCGTCAAAGGATGGGAGAGGTTCCTCTTTAGTTCTAAAAGTTGCTAATAATTAATGCATGTATCGAAGTATAAGGTGTTCCCTGTAGGCACTATGGCAGGCTCCCGGAAGAGGCGATCCACAGTGACTGACTCCCTTTAGCTCTGGGAGTTTCCAGCATCCAAATATGACCATCTTGTGATCAGACTGATTCAGGCATGTGATCATTTCAGCCTATAAGAGCTATTTTCTCTGCTGGAAATCCCCCGTCGCTAATACGGACAGGCCATGATAAGAGTGCTGAGCCTCATTATTTGAATTTACTATGCCAGCACCAGGGAAGTGTTAAAATAAATGCATGCTCTTGTTGTTTCGTTCCTTTCAACCCCACGCCCACAAACATGTTAGAGAAGCGATTGAAAACATCGCGGTACTCAGTCTTTCTATTTGATGAATCAGATTAGAGAAACGTCAAAAACTTTCCCATACAGAAGATATCCTCTCCACACACACACACACACATACACACGCATTGCTTATTCTTCCCTTGCCAGCCTTTCTTAGACGCTAACAACGCATGAACGTACGGATTTTGGTTTTTATGAAGATTGCATTTCCCGCAGTTTAGTTTTTTTTAACTCGTTTAGAAGACCTCAAGAGGATTTCCGGCTGAATAGTTTAATGCGCACCAGTTGGGAGAAAATGAGAAAGTCTTCCGCATTCTAAATAGTTACCCCCTCGAACAGAGAGATTTGGTCCGGACTGCTTCCATCCAAAAAAAAATTATTCAAATGTACCTTAGAATGTAGATTTGTGCAGTCATTCGCAGAATGCTAAATAGATGCAACTAGATCTCAGCGCGGCTTAATTGGGGCGGCGTCAGGGGTCGGGGCTTTTTCACGCAGCTGTTGTGTCTTAACTTGATATCCGACACGTTTAACAGAAAATGATTGCAGATGAACATATCCAAAACAGCCTTTGCTTCTCTGAAAAAACACGGCTGTTTCCTTCATAGTTTACCTCTCGTGTATATTTATGGATTGTGGCTACCAATACGAGAGAGAGAGAAGGGGTAGAGAGATTGAAATAAGTTAGCTTGAAAACCAAATAAAGGAAAAATGGATGGATGTAGGGAGCAGATGGACAAACAGTGAAACAGAAATGACGGACAAATAAATTAACAGGCGGCAGATGAACAGAAATTGATGTGTGCATACATCTATTACGTGGTTCCAGAAAACGTGCGGAGACATCGTTTATGCAAGTTTAACACGGTTTGGTTTTCTTCTTTGTGTAAGAGCTAAATTTCGTCCAGTGGCGAGTAAGTGGTGAGTGTGGTAAGTGTGGTGAGTGCTGCCGGTGATAGCCGGCACGTAGCATAGCTGCAAAGCGTGTTTGCTAACGATTCATGGGGGGCTGCGGGTTCGGAACTTGTGTCCAACGCTCATATTTTCTATGCACGTGACACCTGTTCACAGGGCTGGTCGTCGGAGTTTCTCCAGTTGATACTCCGGTTCCCCCCCCCACCACCACCACCACTTCTCTTCCCCGTCACATTCTCCCGTCCTTCTCGCGTCATGACATGACCTTCGCTTCCAAGCCAATTTGATTCTTTTCCGGCTGAAGCATTGGGTAGGTTTGAGCGGTGCCTCCATCATCTCTGCTGTTGGGGAAAAAACTTTGGAGTCCATTGAATCTGTCCGTCTTCTTTTAGCTGTAACATGACGTGTTTCAGAAAATACTTAGGATGACAGGTTCAAATCTCGAAACGAGGCCATGCAAAAGGCAAGACGACAAGAGCAGACGACAGACGAGACTTCAAAGGAAGATACAGACAGGCCAATATCCACGAGGATGAGCTAATAAGACCATGTATAAAAAGGAAGTTAGTCTTTTCATGCAGTTAATTAAAAAAACGAGAGATCGTTAAACTACTTAGGTATCGAGGGGATGCTTGAAGCTAGAAGAATAACGCTGCCCGCACACGGATGGAATTCCGCGATGCCGCGTACCTTTCGCCAATCATCTCCGCGTTATGCCATCTTTGCAGAGGCAGTTCACGGGTCTGCTTCTCGTTTGGAGAGAACTGGATGCGTCGAAAGTCTCTACTATTATCCAGTTCATTTCAATCACACGGGCTTGAATGTTCGTCAAACTTACTGTCGATCTCTTTAGAAGGCTTCTGGCCGAACAGAAGAGCGTGATGAATCCATCTGGACCCCCCCCCCATCCCACCCACCATCCTTACCCTTGCTTGTTCGATCACGTCTTGGCGCAAACGAGGTAGCACTTCAAGGCCATTTCGAGGGGATTTTTTTTAAAGCGGAGGAGTATACCGTTGACAGCCCTCGGGCACCGGGAGCCTGAAAACCGTTTAAGTAAGAGTGAAGGATAGGTGGAAAATATGAGATGTGTTTTCGCCTATCTGAAATTTTATCACGGCAGGACTTGGACGGCGTCCCTCGGCTACTCATCGATTTCAATTACACAGATTCCGCAAACTTGCTGGTTAGAGCGGAAATGACGTCAGCGCGCCGAGGTGTGCGCTTCCCGTCCGTTGCGCCGTGGACCAGAAGAGCTCTGATTTTCATGATTCATTATCTCGCACCCCCGGAAGGAAAGTCTGCGAAATGTGACTAGGCGGGGAGAGGTTCTTGGGGCATTTTCCATGTCATTCATGTGGTTAAGCAGATCGGCATGTAGCAGGTTAATCAAACGTCAAAGTTAAGCAATGCAGTATGTCTAGCGCTCCCAAGGGGAGCATACTTTCAGAGCGAATTTCAGCAGTTTTCGAGGTAATCTACATTACTGGCAAGTTCGTTAAGATGTCACCGCAAGGGTTGTTTCTTAGCAAATTTGAGCTCTTGTCTGTTGACTATAATTGTACTTAACGTTCCTTCAATGAGAAGTTTTACACAAAGTCGGAGGTTTCGCATTTTGTTTTGTTTTGGTTTGCTTTGGTATGATTTGGTTTCTTAAAAAGGATCCCAACATACTACCATTTATTTCCATGCACCTCAATTTAATTCGATTTTGTGTATATAGATATGTGCACACTTTTCTATATTGATGTGAATTTTTACATGGAAACAGATTTTATTTATTTTTTATTAGTTTAGTCTTCTTTTCTTTTGTGGAACATAGGGCCTCGACAGTTGTCCTCCACTTTCTGCGGTCTGTTGCCATTCCTTTTGCTCGAAAAGGAACCATCTCTTGTTGCATTTCCACCCACTGAATGATGACAATAAAGAACGCCGTGTGGTTTCTCTTGTGTCAAAGGTGAACAACTGGATCCAGGCGATTCTGATCAAGCTGATCCCGTGCGGCATGCTGACAACGCTGACCATCCTGCTGATCCACGCCATGCACAAGGCGTACCGCAAGCGGCTGCTGCTCAAGTCGCAGGGCCGCAAGGCCGAGTCGGACAAGCACGGCGAGCACAACCGCACCACGGGCATGCTGCTGGCCGTCGTCGTGCTGTTCACCATCACGGAGCTGCCGCAAGGCATCCTGACCCTCATGAACATCTTCGTGGCCTGCTTCCGGGACGTGGTGTACAACTCGCTGGGCGACCTGCTGGACGCCATGGCCCTCATCAACAACTCCGTCAACTTTGTCCTCTACTGCTCCATGTCGCGCCAGTTCCGCGAGACCTTCGTGCAGGTCTTCTGCAGCTTCTGCACGCAGCACCGCCCCGGCTGGCTCAAGCTGAAGCTCATCACCAGCACGGACCAGCACGGCAACGGTCAGACCACTGCCGTCACCGCCGTGGACGCGTGCGCCTCTGACCAGAACCACACGCACGTGTGAGGGCACGTGGCGTTTGCTTGGGACAGTCCGGGCAACCAAGACCCTGGGAAATCGCCGAACTGTTTCAGATTGCGACATTTTTGTTGCTTTTGAGAACCAAAATCCTTGCCTACGTGTTCCTGAGACTGTGCGCACATTTCCAGTCGAGAGTGAGCTGTTACCAGCCACCACTTTCTTGTCTTGAAAGTCGCAAATACAGTGTGCTTCGGCAGCCAGGGAAGTCGCGTGAGATGTATTCATTATCTACATGGGTATGACAAAGGTGATGAAGGACAAAGAGCACATTCTTCATTCTTTCAGCTTTGATGTTCTATTTAGGAACATAAAAATTAAAAAAGCTAAAAATGCTAGCAAGATGATAGAATCGCATGGACAGAATGAAGGAAAAAACAAAGAAAAAGAAAGAATTGATGAATGAAAATTAAAGAAAAAAGGAACGAAAGAAAGAACGAATGCATGAGAAAGACAGACAGACAGACAACGGAAGACAGAAAGAAAATAAAGGAAAGGAAAGAAGAAAAAATGACGACGAAAGGAACCATTTTCATGTATTGGATTGAATTATTATAAATGAAAGGTCCGGGAAATTTTCTGTGCTACATCCACAAAGTGTAAAAGGGATTTTCACGAAACAAAAAAAAACCAGGCTTGTCCCATTTATTATTGCTGCTTATGCTGCTGTACCTTTACGATATCACTCTGCTGGTCACTGCGTCATTGTTGTCGAGAAACTGCAGGTGGAACTTACTGGGCAGACAAGTTCTGAGTGCTCAAAGAGCTGCCTTGCGTTCGTATGTTCCAGGGGTGAAAACGTAACCTGCTAAGACAGAGTGCGCCACAGAAAAAGCGAGTGTCACGTGACCAGTTTAGATGACGAGATATTATTACCATTGTAGCTTCGTCTTATCACACAAACCCCGAGCTGTGAATCGTAACTGAATGTGGATCTCAGAACTCAGCTTCTCTAAACCGTCGAGAGACTGGCTCCGGATCATGTTGTTGGCGTGGCTGTTTCAGGCAAGCAGGAAAAAAGATAAAAGCAGTTCTCTCAGCTCCAACCTTACCAGAACGGCGGATCGCAATGCTCTGGCGGTGTGTTCGGGGCAGAAGCGATTCCCTGAGAAGCTTGTGTTTCTTGATAGACACTGAGTCCAGTGGACACTTGTATGTTTTGGTGAACACTAAGTGCCTCCTTCCTCTTGGCTGTTGTGAAGGAGGAGAAATCTTTTTATTCTGTTGGACTGGTGTGATCAATTATTTTTTTCTTCATCATCGTTAGTGTCTCTACGTATTCATTACGCTTACGTATGTAAACGTAACTCAGTACCGTCTTGAATAATGTGTATTGTTCTATTATCATTCAAAAGAAAACTAGAAACTTCTTTCTCGATAAAATTTGCTTTAAAATAACTTAGTTCGAAATATATAGTGTTTCAAATTATTTTTCATTTACACCATATTTACGGTACGTCAATAAACTTTTTTAAAAATTTAGTTGGAACCTGTTCCACCTTTATAAAGACGATCAAAACAAAAGGATATTATAGAAGAAAATGTGCCTAACTGCTTGGGAAGGAGACATTCTTAAAACGACTGACAATCTTTTCTCTCTCTCTTTCTCTCTCCGTCTGGGTTTGCATAAAAGATTACTTGCCTAACTCTGGAAAAGACTGTTTCTGATTGGCTGTCAGTAAATTTAGCTCCATTTATTGATCTTTTCTTAAAGCAGGTTCTGGGAGCAATATTTATATGACAAAAATTCATCCATCTAGAACTTTATCCAGTTATTATTGGTATGCTCCTGATTGTTAATGTTTCCGCGGACGCCAGCATTCCTTTCTAGCCATCGTGTCGAGACATCCACCCCCCCCCCCCAGTCAAAAGATGTGCTTCGCACGAAACCTGTGCAAATCGAAGATTTGCTGTCTATTTTTTTTGAAGCAAGGCCTCTACCTTTTTCTAGTTTTCTTATCATTTTCCTGTCTGATATCTAGTTTTGCTCATACAAAATCTCGATTATCTGCAAATGGGGAGCGAATACTTTTTTTTTACAATTTCTTTCTTGCACGTCACAAAACTAAGTCGTGCATTGTTTATTAAGAAAATTATTAAAGTGCTTTGCCTTAAGTGACTATTTTCTACATTGCATCTTTTTACTGTAATCGAGGCGTTGCGATGAATCCTCCAAGCTACACATCTCAGTGACATGTCCACCTCCTCACATGGCCTCCTCCCGTGGTTTCCGCCTCGTGAAGAGTTAATTTCAAGCGTGCAACCCTTTCAAAAGTATTAAGCGACTTAATATTAGTTGCGAATAATTAGTCAACTGTATTTACAGTGAAGTTTTCGTCTGTTAACAAATGAGATTTAAAAACACGATGCCTTTAATCAGTAGTTCATTATTTCTCATGGTCGACAATAAAGTAGAGAGATATTAGATCAATATTTTTTTCATATGAGCAGTCCGGGTTCTAAATCACCTTCACATCATATGATACTGTATGAAAGTGTCAGCTTTCGTCAGTTCGAGACCGATTTGCTTTTATGAACGGTTTGGTTAAAAGCTGTCTGGTGATATTGGACTTTTGGCTGTCAAAGGTATCTGCTTCACGTATAGCTTAGCAGTGAGTGTTCCTGAGTGTAATGATTCTGCCCTGTGGCTTTTGAACTTTCAACTTCGTACCAGACAGCTCACATCAAAGGCAGTGAACAGAAGAGCGTTGTGGCGGTTCTCAATACCTGCATATACTGACAAGGTATATTGTGTGAATGCAAGCACAAAAATGCCCGCTTATATTCATGCACGTGCTTAATGACACCCACATCAACATAAGAACGTGCATGCTTTTAATTACGCACGCATCCCAGCACGGTCTCTTCACACACACACACACAAGTGCGCATGCGCACGTGCTTGTAATACTCCTAGTGTAGAAGCACGAACGACTGTATTGTGTAAAATCATGTGATCCCCCATATAACTTCATACATGAAAGCATGTTCTGTAAACTGAAAATTTTGGCTTCCTAAGGACAGGACGTTATGATGCGTTGTGCGCTGTCATAAGTAATTAATCTATTCACTGCCTATTAATTAGCTTTTCAAACTTACATTTTGTTGTTTTGTATAATTATACGCTATATTCTAACCTTAATTATGTTCCAGACTCATGATTGTATATGTGTCCAAAAGTGGGATATAATAATGTAAATGCCTTTTCTCCTCATTAGCACTATGTTTGTCTTTTGTTTGACATTTACTAGCAGACATTCAACGCGAAAGATTACGACACAATTATGTGCACAGCTCGTAAATGTGTGTTTACTTAAAGAAATACTACACGCATATCATATTAAATATCGACATTTCATATGTGGGCATGCATGCATTTTTTCAGCGTGGTGGAATAAATGATACCTTAACTTTCTTAAAGCGATAAAAAAATCAGCGTGTATACGAGGAAAAATTCAAATCTGTAATCAGAACGTAACGCAATATTACCCACTGCTAATAAATTTAAGCCAGAGGAATCCCCAGCACAGTAATGATTATGGTTTCGTCTCACCTCATTTGGTAGTTGTCTCACGAAAGTGAATTCAATTCACTTTCTTGTGGCATTAACGGATTTTATCTTCACTTCTATTCGTGTTTGTGGACCGTGAGATGTAAATTTGCTTCTGAGCTCCAAAGCGCTTCACGAACATATCGTCTTATCTTGTGGCGGCTAGTAGGCTTTTCCCCCGTATTGTCTTCCTGCTTTCATTTAGTGGGAGGGGTTTCTAACTTTGCCACTTAATAACCACAAGTTTCGACTCCAAATATTCTGAAATAACTTTTATTGAGAAATCTGTCTGTGTTAAATGAGAGGTAAATTTCCAAGTTACAGACTAGCAAAATATAAAATATCTGGTTATCACATTATTCACAAATTCTGCGTTCTTTGACCAATCTGTCTTTTTTCTAACAATCCATCAGCGAAGCAATAGGGACAATAATCCTCACAATCTGAAAGTACTGTTGTGCATTATTCAGTGATGTGGACTCTGTCGACATGGGGTCGGTCTATTATATTTGAAACAGGAAGTCTCGAGTTCTGTTAGCGAAGACTCAGCAATGATTGGGGGTTGTCATAAGGTAAAAGCAAGTGACTCATGCTTCAGAAAGTCTTTCTGCTAAAAGACTAGTACACTTTCTTGGAGGTCTTTGAAACTGAACCCAGCCTTAGATAGCCAGGAAAGAGGACAGTGTGTACGCTGCGGTACTGGCATGGTATTAAAATTACACCTCCAGCAACACCTCTCCTTTACTAAGGAACTTCAAAGGAAATCTGTCCTTTGACTTACGAACGTAAAACTTCTAGACTTCCTTAGCAAAGCGGATGTATTGTATGAAGACAATTTAGCCAGATTACTTAGCATTTTCTCAGACCGCGATCTAACACAAGCACATAAAAAGATGATTTTAAAGATTAAACAGGCTTTAAATCACTGTTAGAATGTTTGGGGAAAGCTATGAACTGCACTGAATCCATCACACAGTACCATGCATTAGCTGAACGCACAAGATGTCACCTCCATAGTTTGACTTTGCTGACATAACAGCTTTAAAAACCTTCAGCCTGCTTGTTAACAGCGTCATCCTGGACCGGTTTTATGAGCGCTATTGGTCGTCAGAGAACTAAGATTAGACGTGTTGGGGGCGGGGGGATGTCGAACGGCAACACAGCGCTCGTTCATGAACGCTCGTTGGTGCTGCCGTATGACGTCCCAGTAACGTCGTGGAGCCGACTGCAAGACTGCAGCTCACGCTTAGCCAGGTCCTGCCCAGAAGGAATCTTGTCTAAGAATGTCTAGCCATTGTCCATTTTCCCCTTTGCCAGCTGTTGCTGTAAATCGTAGTAGCTGCAAATGTCGTTTGCCCTCCATTAACTTTGATCAAGCTATATGTGATGAAACTGCAGAGCAACACTGGGCTCTGCCTGTGGTTCTTGGTGACGGGTATCATGTTCTGTTCCGTGTGTGGTGTCGTGTTCTCGTTTCAAGAGATAAACCGTTTAGGTTTCGTGTTTACACTGTCAAAAGACGTGAAGAATTTTATATTATGTTTAAATTATGTTGTTGCATTTATTCATCAAAGAAGGACATTGTAGGATAAAAACCAGCCTTTAGATTTCACAATTTTTTTTAACTTGTTATATAGTTTTTACTTGAACACAGTTTTTTTGGGTCTCGCCGAACCAACAAATTTTTAATTTATTGCTGTACATTTATGCTTAAATGTAGGTGCCCTGTCGTCTCCGACTTACCGCCTGCTGGGACATTTGAATGTTTGAATTATTTCGTTAATGACGACAACAGAACGTTACAGAAAAAGGAGGATAATCGTAAATTTTCATACAACTTTCAATAGCAATCGTGGATGGATTTGGACTAAGATGGGTGGATGGGTGGAGGTGGTGGTGGGTGTGGGGTGGGTGGGAGGATCGTCCACAGGAGATCATAAGCCTCGCTGTGATGTAGCGATTGTTTCTTCTTTCATTGGGTTTTTTCCCCATGACTTTTTTTCTTTGGGGATTTTAGTTGTTCTTTCTTTCTGTCCAACAAACCCCTTGCTCTTTCATTAGTTTATAAGCAGAGAAAGAGGACGACCGCATGTTCCTGCCACTTGCTAACTGACATATCGTATCATCGGATTCTTTTGATCCTTTTTGTCAATATTACCTTAGCTTTGTGTTATTGTGACTTACCTATAATTTGATTTGAAGATTTGATTTTGTTTTTCCTAAAGATAACCTCACTGCATTTAACAGCCTCTGTACTTTGTGCTGATTGATAACTTGTTCCTACCACAAATTCCTCATTTCGCTTTCATCATCTTCCCGAACATAAATTCGCATTCATGTACATCTCGGTCAAAGAACGGTTATACAATAGGAGAGACAACATAAACTCCATACTCATTATGTTATATACAAACATTGTGTGTGCGTATGTCTGTGTGTGCACGCGCGTCTGTATTTTGGAAAGAGGAAAAGGCTGTGCGCATTCAGTATGAGGACTTTTAAAAAACGTCTTCATGGAAAAGGGTTTACACAAATTCTTTTGTGACACTAGGCGTGGGCTTCACTCAAGGTTAATTAATGTCTTTCTTGGCGTTTCCTGGCGGTGTCTCTTTCTTCGCTGTGTACGCGACAGTGTAACAAATTGTTTCCGACGCTAAGACTCTAGAAAGTGTATCACTGTCCATCACGCTCTCTTGTCCACGTTTTGTCTTTCTGGCAATATCTCTCGTCCCAAAGCTAAGCATTTACTTACGATATGAGTGCATTCCTCCTCTTTCGCCCATTCTGGCGAAGCGTTGAATAAGCAACAGATTTAAAAAAAAACAATATCCGCATACTAATCGCTTCCATACAATAAAGCATTTTTAGACTATTCTCACATGATTTGTGTCTACCTGTCAGCGAGTTTGCATTTTTGTTCTTGATTTTGTTTTTTTTTCCTCCATGCAGTAGAATTCCGTGTTATTTTCTTACTCAGGAACAGATAAACGGGCAATGTCCACCCCGAAAACAGCTTGGTATTTCGACATGTCGAAGGAAACATCGAAAGAGTCATTCTTTGTATTGGGTAAGTAGCTGACGGATGGGGAGATCAGTTGCACGGGAGAAGGAAAGTTGTGATCGGAAATGGAAAGAAGAGAATAATGCAACGGGGCGGAGGTGAAGGGGGTTTGCAAACACTGTGTCTAATGTAGGTGGATGGATGGAAGGAAATAAGTAAAAGGGCTAGCTAGCCTGACCAGACGGCGGGACCACCTCAGCCGTCAGTTCGGGGACTTGCGAAAACGGAAGACGAGAAACCTTCTCCAGTCTCTGGCGCGGGCCACTTCAGAAAACCAGACTGTAAGCGAGTGGCGTCCCCTGTCAGACAGCTTCCGGTGTCTCCCATCAGACGGTGGTAACTATAGCAACGTCAACGGTAGGTAAAATGCTCCGCTCTTTCCCCTCATTCCACCTCCCACCTCCAGCAGACCGCTATACACCAGTGTGTCTTCGATGGCACCCCAAGAAAGGAAAAGGAGATGGGAGACATCAAATATTTCAACATCTTCGCTATAAAATGTCTTGGCAAATTTCAAAGGTCTGAGAACCCTCTATAACCTTCATCCGAAAAACATTGGTTTTTTTGGTTTTGTTTGTTTGTTTTTTGGCACACACGCTGCAGGTACAGAAGCTGCATTAGAATGAGGCGAGTGTTTAAGGTTCACTTATAACTGGCGTAAACCCGCATACACAACTCTTAACTAAAATGGGAAGAACATTGGTCAGTTTTAAAAGTATAACAGTCCTTTATAGCCTACTCCCAATATGATGCAAAACGTGCGTCAAATGGTGTGATATTCTACTTAATTCTAATGCCCATGACCCCCACAAGGCTTCAAGAATAGCAATCTTCGTAATGTGCTCGCGCAATTTTAAACATAATTACACTTTATTTAGACTACTTTATAAAAAAAATAAGTATTCACATACCTACATACCAGATCTTGAAACCAGTATGGGATCTTTGCTAATTTATCATTGTCAGTTACCTATAATACATTTGTGCACAATGTGTGTCTCCTTTCTGATAAAGATGTGCATCTTAAATGGACTTTAAGGTATTCTGAATGCAATAATACGTCGAAATGTTTGTGAAGTTTTCGCGGTAAAATTTCATTTCTTGGCGTGAATATTTTGCGCATTATATTGTATGCAGTACGAAGAACGCATTGAAAGAAACAAAATATAATAATAATTGATTAAATGGAGTGTGAGGACTGTGTATGTGCATATACGTTTATTGAAAAATAGCAAACAGAATTTTTTCAGAAAGAATGAGAAAGGGACATTAAGGTGGGGGTAGGTGGGAACGGGGAAGACATTTAAAAACTGTTTAGAGAGAGAAGAAACTGATTGTGTGGATGTTGGCAGTAATCGATTCACACAATATAGTTTGGGTTCACTATTTTCGCATCCTTTCCTGACCGTTCTCAGACAAAACATTTAACTCAATAAAAATCAGAAAGACAAAGCGAATGAAAGACAATGAATACATAAATAAAAGTCAATGAACTCCTCCAAAATATGAAGCTTCAGACACAAAGACAAAACACACATTTAAAATTAAAAATACCATCTTCAGTTTTCTTTAGCAATGCAGCATAACTAACAGTCTTGCACAATGTACGGTCATTCAATAAGGTTGATGTTAATATGTCCAGGTGCAATATGTTTTCATTTCTGTTGATTATTAATGTCTTAATAATGTCAAAATGTACTTGTCTAGGGACCACACGACTCATAAATATCTATCCTACCATGATGCTGGATTAACGTTTAACTTTTAGTTCATGAAAATTATAATTTATCTTTTTATGTTTTGGGATGACTGTGAAGGACAGAACACTTTCCCATGTAAATGAATATCTATTGTAAGTTTGTAGTCTTGCACTATGTGACAGATTCATTGTGTCATTGTACGCGTTACCTATAACTGTTGCTTCATCCCTGTTTTATCATCTATGTGAAACACATCGGACTTTAAGCTTTCACACTGACAGAGTCACACCCTGTACAGGGTTGGGTACGCACACTGTATTTCAGCTGCATTTTTGGCAGCGTGACGTAAGATTTTCCATCTTTGGCTTTAATTTTCGGTATATTTTCATCATGAAAGTTTCATGACGATTTTAATTTCTGGTCGTGAACAATATGCGGATTCTTCCATCTTTGTGACTTTTCCCTTCCTACCTCTTGACGTGGTTAGAACCGTTTATGTAGTCTTCTTCAAATGTTGTCGGTTGTAGAAGCCCTTGTTTCAGATCAGATAGCCATGTCATGACTTTTTGCCGTTTCTCTTGTCCCCCTTTTCATTATTTCTCTGTCTTTCTCCTTGAAAGTTATTTTGTGTACTGTGCGTGAACTGTTGTCATAGTGATAATCTTCTGCTTTGTTACCCTAGCGACACTGTTCAGTGTTATTGGTTTCCATAGCAACTTGTACACGTTGAAGCTCCCAGTGCCTGACGACTGCACGTCATACTTAGATTTGTAATGTCCTGGCTAAATGCAATAAAGAAGTTGTTGAATGTTATGTGATTATGAGTACACTCGTGTTTTGTGTCCAGGGTCGGACTGCATGAGCGCTCATGCCTACATGTCCGGTCATAACACCGGTCGTAAAGCTCATTCGCCCTGTGTGTTTTACCTGGACGTTTACATATGGACAAGAGACATGAAAGCCCATGCAAGCCACCCTTGTTTCTTATGAGCTGAACGAGCCAACATATAATCACGTCCTTCAATAATTTATTAGTAGTTGCTCCCGCGCTTTTCGGGGTGAGTGCACTCGCGCGCGTGCCAGTGAACTTGAAAAGGGAATGTAGAGAGAAAAGGGAGAGTGATGGACAGACAGGGAAGGACTGGAAATGTGCAACGCAATGAGAGGAACTGGGAGGGACAGGAGGGACGGTCAATAACATTCGTCTTCTGTCGTGAACAGCAATAACTGGCGCAACTGACAGATAAAAATATATCGTACCACCCTGAGATCAACAGCGGGCTGACAATAGCCTTACCACTGATGGCTTGCACACAGATCTGCTGGCCCTGAGACGAAAGTCGCAGCCCTGCTTGTCTGTAAACTAGTCATAGCCGCGTCGGGTTCATTCTGCTTTTTATGATTAGAGTTCCCACACAGTCAGTTCTTTTCCTTTGTCCGCGTGGTGAAACTGCTGTTAATCCATGGCTTCCTCTCGTGTTTGTCTCTCTTCGCGTCTAGACGGCGAGACCGACTTAAATGCCACAATGAGCTCGGAGAGTCTTTGCGAAAATAAGTCTTTATGCTTTTCTATTCCATCGGTGTAGAGTGTGTTATCATCTGAACACTCACAGCCCTAGTGTTCAACCACCAGCTAGGATCCACCATGCTTCCCAAGGGAATGCCCACAAACCCAAGAGTAATTCATTACTGGGTCTTCTAAGATTGGGTTTGTGTGTGAATAGAACTATGTAGTCTGAACTTGTGAGGTACGCTTGATTTACTGCCTGCAGTGTAGTCTTTCAGGAAGACGGCTATGAGGTTCAGCCTGAAGTTAGGTCCCTCCCTGTCGCATGCACTTCTGAAAAATGTTTTTTTCTTTGACAAGCATTTTTATGACATGTTTGTAGTCTGCAAAACTGCGAGTTCGACTGCACGACATTGAAAGAGCGATAGCCGGAGAGGAAGGATAAGTCACAGAAGTGATGCCAGAAATAAAAAAGACGTGCCCAGACACGTAAAAGAAGAAAACAAATAACAATTTCCCTATTAAACTGCAGAGGCAAACATCGCTTAGAACTGTTTTGCTTTGGAAGAAACAAAACTTTGAACTCCTTGCTACACCAGGTGGCGCTGTGCGTGGTGTTTTGCAATGCAGCATTCCACGGCCTGTCGTTGTCTGGCCGTCTGTGTTACTAGTTAATCAATCTGGCTTTAAGCCAGTCAGTTGGTCTGGCATGGACAAGGCAGGAGCAGACCTCGGACTTTGTCGTCTGCCGACAGCAGCACGTTCTAGACGCGTTTGATGTCAAGGGGAGACAACACGTGACAATGACGTAGGGGTGGAGGATCGCCGTATTGACAAAACCACCACTACAACATTCATCACGATCACCTCGAAGACGTCGAACACGAGACTCCCCATCGCCAGCAGCGGCAACGAAAAATCGAAGGAGGAACTAAAGAGCCAGCTATCACCTACACTATCATCTACACTATCATCTACACTATCACCTGTCTCCCTATCTTCTGGCTGATGATCATGCAACCCTCCCTAAAAAAACGGAAAAATAAAAATAAAATAATATTTTAACAAACCATCTCTAGCTACCTATTATTGTATACATAATTAAACACATTACGTGTATATATCTGTATATGTATCAGTGAATAAAGATACATACATCCATCAATTCTTCCTTCCGTCCGTCTATCCGGCTGTCTGTCTGTCTTTCTCAAATTTTTGTCTATCGATCGTTAATCCTTTATTGATTAATTTGGACTACCTTTCACATAAACAATCTGGATACAAGTTCCAACATCTCGTGTCTACAATGAATTTTTAAAAATCGCTGATAAGGATTACGCAGCTTATTAAAATACTCCTCAACTGCTTCTTCTAGGTATTATGTTGATATGTATATATGTATTTATGTGTGTCTATGTTTGAGGGTTTATATATGTACTTGCACACGACTGGGTGTGTGGATCAATTGATTTTGTAGTCCACTGCTGCCGTGATATTCTCTGATTGTGTATTTATTATTTGAGTTTTTTCTAGACCCCTCACGCCCCCGAGGGCCAAAGAACAAAAGAAAAGAAATGAAATCGTCTTTTGTAAATCTGCATAGTACTTAGACATGTATAAATAGACCTGGTTACATACATGATCTACATATGTTTACTGGTTATGCCTGCTTTTTGCCGAGCCTTGGTATTCTGAAGGAAAGCACAGACTATTTCAGGTTTGAAAGACAGAGAGTGGAAATAAGACATTCTGTCGTGTGCGTGTGAAATGGCACGCCATGGATAAAGTAATAATAACTCTTGGCAGTTCCCCCTTGTTAATTTACTAGACAGTAGGCCCTTAAAACCACCCTTTGTCAGCCCTGACGTGTTTATAAAGCGTACATGTGACAACTTCTTGTTCAGACGAACGCTAGCCCTTTTAGCCAGTTCTCACCAGTCAAGTTCTCGTCACCGCCAAGGTGGTCGGCAATATTTGCTTGCGACGCATGCGCGGAGCGCCCCCCTAGAAGGAAGCCTGCTGGAGTTCCCTCATTTCCGCGCCACCGATTGCCAGAGATGGCAGCACGCAGTCTGTCCGCGGTCTGGCTTCGTGTTGCTGCTGTCGTCTGCTGTTGTTATTGCTGGTGTTGTGTGCCAGCCTTGTTAGGGTAGCGTAATAAATCTGGGCTTTTTTTTTGGGGGGGGGGGGGCGGTTCCTTGCACGCACGGTGATGTCGGTCTGTAGTTGTGACTGCCGACAGTGGGCCGACTAGTGTAGACCACGCGTCGACGTTAAAAACTGCAAGCAGACATCACATTGCGTGCTGGATTGCCAGTGTCCTGCACTGACTACTGTTCTTGCTATTTTGTTTATCTGCAAACCTGCTTTATCCTCCAGTCTACCAGTCCTGGCTTCTCGCCTGCCTGCCTGCCTGCTGTCGTAAAGTTATGTTTATAACAATTAGTAATATTAGTTGCAGAAAATGAATTTCGTAGTCCATTGAACCAGCGCCTTTTGAGTTCGGGATTCGGAGCCCTGCGATCTAGACACTCGGCCATACGCTACCTGATTCCAAGAGCAAACAACTGAGAAAACGAAATTCAGAGAACTGAGACTTTAATCTCACTGTATCTGGTTGTCCCAATGCCTTTACAAGATGACCCAGGTGAAATGTTTTAGAACACCAAGTGACAGAGCTATAGCATCCCTTTCAGAGTCTGCATGTGTAGTCGACTTGCCTGCTAGCAGTCTTTATAAAACCAGCCACAGTATACTGTTTAAAGGTAAGTTTCATACACAATTTTGGCGAAAGACGCTAGGTAGTGACTGTCGACACTGATACATGAGACGCTTAAAGGAGGCGAACCACGCAAAAGTGCTTCGTGGGCGTGCGCGGCCACCCCATGATTCGCCGGAAGAAAGGCGAGAGACCGACAGGAAGTAGATGCGCTGACAGCAAAGCTGCGGAGTCTAAAAAGGGTCCTTTTTCCTTCAAGATGAACAAATGGCAAATACAGCGCAGGCTTGACAAGACATTTTCTTTAAAATGTTCCACGCTCCTTCTTTCTTTCTTTCTTTCTTTCTTTCTTTCTTTCTTTCTTTCTTTCTTTCTTTCTTTCAAGACTATTTGCCCAGAGCAATGCGGTGAGATTTAATCAGGCTATGTCCACAATTTCCCGTACTGTTTTGTCGATGCTCTCCTCTGATTCGACAAATAGATGGACCGGTGATGAGACGCCATTTTGGACAGCCAGAAGAACGGGAGAAAATCGAAAGTTTAACTTAGGAGAAAAGAAGGGTTAAAATAAGAAATGTGAGCGCGAGAGCGTATATTGCTAAATAATGTCGGGCAAATGTGTTGCTTAAGTGAGCTTGCAGCCCTTGATTTAGACCTTTTTTCGTAATCGTAAGAATGCTACGGATTGTTGTTGTCGGTGTGGTGGTGGTGGTAGTGGTGGTGGTGGTGGTGGTGGTGGTGGTGGTGGTGGTGGTGGTGGTGAGTAATGTCCATTGTGCACAACAAAATAGAACTGCGGTTATAAATCGAGCTGCTGCTTACATTAATATGTCGTAAGCATTAGCTATGCATTTTTACTCGTTAATTCAAACTCTCCCGCATGTGAAAAGACAGTCGACTTTTCACGTTGGCCATGAACCTTCTGAGTGCTCAAGTCTTCGAGGCGCTAATGTGGAATGTCTGCTGAGATTCTTTTTTGCATCGCATTCCCATTCACCCACCCACCCACCCACCGATGCCAGACAGCACGAAATTAAGTTTTAGTACTTTGTAAAGGAACATTAAAGCAGCGCTGGAACTATAATTGACTAAAATGTCCCTCTCCTTTCTCGGCGTTTGTTGACCGCCTTCTGGGAACACTTTCCTGTCAGACCTTATTGGCTCCCGACGCCCGCAGAACGTGCCACACAATTTGCGCTCTCTCGTGGTCAAGCAATAAGCATGTCAATTTTTTCCCCTCTGAGTTCGTGGTTCGCGGGAACAACCTTTCAACTAATAGGTAATCACTGAGCCGTATTCCCGCCATAAGATAAGAAATGCTGATTAAAAATTCAAAAGTGTGCGTGTAAATTTATGTAATGTGCTTGCGTGAATGAGTGTATGTAATGTGAGTGATTGGTTTATACCCCTCTCATGCGAAGGAAATCACTTGTTGTTCTAAAGTATTTCGCCTGGTCCATCTCGTAAATGTATTAGGATAAGCAGATACAGTGAGATTAGAGTCTCAGTTCTTTGAAATTCGTTTTCTCAGTTGCTTGTTCCTGCAACGGGGTAGCGGATGGCCGAGTGGCTAAGGCCCAGAAACAATCATTTTCATTTATCTAACAAAAGCTCATCTGTGATCGATCAAAACATCCATCAACTATAAGTTTTATTATTTTTTTAAAATTAGGGTCTTCCCGCATCCAGAATTGGCTGCCTAAAAGAAAATGTTTGGTATAGCTGTCGGAATACTTCAAGCCCCTGTTCTTGAGTCAGAAATTTCTTTAGAGACACGCTCTGTTCAGAAAGCCCTTTTCTGTAGACTGTGCCCCTACGACTTCTCTGCGTCTTCAGCTACCGTACTTCGTCTCTAAAACTCTCCCCCTTATACACAGTCCTAGACTACCTCATCGCGTGGTAGCATTACCTAAACCATTTCTTTAAGTAATAATTTCTTGTGATAATTGGGCCACGTCTCTGCCCAGATGTAAGACTATGCGGTCCAGGATCTGAGACTCACACGCGGGCCTGCTCTCTCTAACAGTGTTGCCACCACCGACACCCCTCCCCCCTCCACACACACACACACCCTGCTCTACGTTTCCGGCGGCACTCGTAGATCTTTGTTATGAAAGCCCCCGTCAAGCGCCTTCAAGGAGCTGTCTGAGGGGCCGCGGGTTTGCCGGGTCGTTTAAACTATTCTGGCGGTCAGTGGGGACCGCCCAGTAGTGTGGTCATTCTTTCAATGTGCATTTGTGTTGAAAACCAACAAACCGGTCGGTGCCGACCGTTTGCGGCCGTTCGTACGAAGGGGGTGTCAAGGCAGGGGCTGCGCCCACAGGTTTCACGGTATTTACAAAAATGAACAGTTTATTTAATCATTTTTTCAATTTTTCATGTTTCTTTTTAAATCACTGTAATAATAACCTGGGGACTCATATGTAAACGTAAAAAGGTAGACTGGGACTTAATAAACAAAATTAAAAACAAAAAGAAAAAAGAATTCGGACAAAAATAAAGAAATGCAGTAGTAACCTTTAAAAAAATTTCTGTCTGGGCGCGATCTGGGATATTTTCAAGGGCAACAGATAGAGTAAAATTGCGAGATAAAAAAGGATTTTCTGGAAATTGTATGATCTTTATGAATACTTTTAAGCAATTATATCAGTTATTATATCAATTATATCTGCTTTTATTGTCTTGTCTGGTTTTAAGAACAATGTAAACATTAGTTTCTTTAAACTGTATTAGCTCGCACTTTGAAACTAGCGAGTTTTTATTTTTGTGGTCAGATTAGTAAAACCTGCTGTAGACAGGTGATTCGCATTAGAAAAAAATGTTTTAAATTATTCTTTACAATGGCAGCCTGGGAAAGACAGTTCCTCAACGATGCATCTGATGCTTTTTTCGGCAGCCAAATCCTTTGCGTGTTGCTTGGCTTCTGAGTGGAAGCTATACAGGAAATAGAAGTAAATGCGGGAGGTAGGGGCGGGGTGATAAGAAAGTTTTTTTGAACAGCTGACATGAAGACTGTAATTTTTGTAATATGCTGACACCCTTTGGGTTTCGGGCCTCCCGTCAGGCTGATGATGTGACAGGAATTTTATTAAGGAATGCGACGATCGGTCATTTTGATCGTGAGTTTGATCTCCGAGGCTACCAAACTTCGATCCGTCTCATTCATCGGTTGTTTTTCAACCATCGCTCTCTATTATGACGGCTGAGAAATCCTGGCATCTTTGTGCTCCAAGACATGCTTTTGTCATCCTGCGTGTCTCTTCCGACTTAGTTGCCGACGTTTGTCGGCGTGGTTGCACGTGGTGCGTAAGGTCTGGAACTGTGCAGCAAGAGGGCGAACGACCTCTCATATGGTTTGACTGGTTAAGCCATTTGAAATAAGCAGTTAAAATATCTCCTGGACGAACGAACGAACGAACGAACGAACGAACGAACGAACGAACGAACGAACGAACGAACGAAAGAACGAGCTAACGCACGCACTCACTCAGGAACGCACAAATGAATGAACAAACGAACTAACCCACGCACGAACGCACAAATGAATGATTGAATGAAAAGTGCTATCTGAGTCCTGCAATTTCCTGGGTAACTTAAACTCCTTGTGATTCAAGCGTTCAAAGATTTGATTGAATCGAAATCGCATCTTTTTTGCAAGGCTTGAGGTTCCCTTGCCCTAGTAAAGGGTAGTTAAAATTTTGACAAGTAAATAAAATTCGACATCGAGTAGTGGGACGTTGAATGATTACAAAATGGAATGTAATCGCACCAAGAGCTTCAAAAAGCTTGCTTATATTGTTTTCTTGTGTTGTGTTGAGTATTGTAAATGTTGTGTAACTGTGAAATTAAAAAATAAAAAGCAAAATGTATAAGACCTCCAGAGTGGTAAATGAAAGAGAATGTGTTAACTAGTGCGAACATTTAACAGGTTAGAAAGCATTGCAGTACACGGTGAAGTTATGAATAACCAGGTGTGAGAAGTTGTAATATAGAAGTCTAGCTTTTTATGTCCCATGTGTCACGCGACAGGGCTAAAAATGCAGGATCATAAACGACATATCCCAAGTATTGCTTATTACGGCGACTGCCACGGAACATCCAGTCGACCATGAATCTCTAAATGGATCTGGGTAAACGATCGACGGGTCATGTTCATTTATTTATTTTCTCTCCAAGAGATTACTTCCCTCTGGTATATGCGTTAGCGCTTACAACAATCAAAACTTTGGCTGTCCGTAGCGATCAGAAGTCCCACCTATGCGGCTAGGTTTATGAACGCTTTCAGCTACTAACGTTCACTTTCTGTTTGTACGTCCTGAAAGGATGTCCCATGGCAATATAGCATTCATCAGCTTCAAACGACTGTGTTAAAGTGCAAACTAAGCCTCGTAAAAGTATACATTTTGTAATGAATTATTAAAAACATGTTTGAAAATATTAATTTGGTGGTCTCAGTGCTTTTGCTCAGCTACATTAGATTCATTCACTACGTCAGGTTTTTATGTTTATGTATTTCGTCACACATGTTCCCATCAGTGTGTAACGTGTGTTGAATATCATATTCCAGAACCTTGTGCCGGTGAGGAACAAACAAACGAGAACTGAAGACAGAGGAAAGCTAACAAAATCTGCACAGTTGTGTGAAACCCTCTTGGCGACTCCTGAGTCCTAACAGATAAAAGGTTAAAGTTAACGTTGTCCTGTGACCTTAGCGTCGTAGGGAAGTGGAGATTGTATGAAACTCTCGGTTTTCTATCGGCTAGCATAGTGAGGGCAGTGCCCATCTCCTCTCCCTCGCTGCTTTCTCTTCCCGGACCCACGGGTCAGGTAGCCATTTCCAGCCAGGTCGACAGGAAAAAGTATGGTATGGCGCACGGGAATCAAACCAGCGCTTTCGAGTGCGCAGGTAAGGCCTCTAACCACTCGACCGCCCGCGGACTCAGACACGAGTCAGTCGCCTGATCGTAGCCATCATAAAACTAGGCCTTGATGCCACGCGATACTTTGCGTCCTTCACCCTCTTCGCCCGGTTAGTTCTCGTTCTCACACGCCAACAAACCCTCGGTGCTGCTTTCTTGGAGAGGACTTTTTGGGACTGGCTGTCAGGGCGGAATCAGGGTGGAGTGTGTCGCCTCCCAGCAGCCCGAAGAGGATCTTGGGTCTAGCAAGGTCTTGATCCCGTATCGATCTCCCATCTTCATCTGTCTTGTGTTCGGCGTACGAAATGAAGAGTCGCCTCCTCGGGCACTTGTTCTGCCAAAGCCGGGATCATCGGCCTTGCTGGCGGAAATAAGGTCACGGAGTCGTCGTTATGCAGTGATATGGAGGTAACGGGAGACGTTTTTCACAGTCTCCACCAGGCTTATAAAGCATTTCTACTCTTTTGATCTGCTCTGGCTGTTTCCATGGGGACTATAAAGAACTTGCCACCATTATTCTGATGAGAATGTGTGTGCACACACACACGCAAGCACGCGCAAGCTCGCTCACACACGCGCACACACACACACGTATTAACCGTGATGAACTCATGTACAACTTGGGTAGAAGGCTGTTAACGATGTCATGTCGATCTATTTAGCCGTTGTAGAAGAACATACAACATAGAAGGTTTGTGTAACTCATACAGAAAAATCACACACGCAAGAAAGAAGCGAATTAGAGAGAGGGAGAGACAGAGAAATGAAAATTACGCATTCGAACTTCATGTGAAGTCCTACTTTAGTTCAAGTTGTCGTTATTAATTCTGATCAAAACATCTCACAGGGAAATATTAAACTAATACATTAAACTAATATATACCTTTAATTTCTCTTTTGTTGTTCGCAACATCGCTTGCTCGCAAATCGCCCTCACCATGATCTTGCTATCACAATTCCTCGCGAGAAAGACGGTGAAAAATAACGCATGAATAAAAAACAAAACTTTGAAAGTTTATGGAAAGGATTATCTCCTAACTTTAATTCTAGGGGATTTTTTTCTTAAAACGATGGTAAATATTGTGTCGAGACACCAGAAGGATCCACTCTAGCATTTCCAGATCAACTAGCAACATTTATTGGACTTCTCGCCAAACACTATAACAAAAAATGCGACGAAAACGTCACGGAGAAAAGTCCGCCGAACACTCTTCTACGAATGACTTTATACTGATTCTATGTGAACGGTTTTAGAGACATGCTTGGAAAAGTCAACAACTCTGTCTGACGCCTCTGGTCGTGACGAAGAACTAGGATGGTCAGACCTCGCTCAAACCTCCTAAAAAACTGAAACTCCATTAGCGCCCCACTACAGCTACGACAAACAGGTTTCAGCATAGTAGATATATTTATATCGCCGTGCCTTTCAGGCTGTTGGAAGCTGTCACAAATGTGGGAGAATCGGGTAGAAGTCTGACAGTGTGGGTCAGGATATCTTGTAAGTGCTTGGTGAGTGTCGGACTTGTCAAGAGAAAACAACCGTGTCCCAGGTACTGTTGCCGTCTAAAGGTAGGTAAATCATTTGAAGTGTAACAGTATATCCATTTCATTTTCGGATTTAGAGTTGATCTTCCACATCTTGTCGAAAAGTTTTCATGAGATTAAAAAGTTAAGTCCTTTTCGATAAATCACATTGCTAAATCCGACCAAGACAAATTATCTTTAGTTTTCATTACACTGTTTGAAATTTGACAAGGCCGTATTTAGCCGTTTTAATATTCAGTTTTATTAGTCTTGTTTATTGGTGGAAACAGCCTGCGTTATTTAATCTCAGAAAAAAGTTTATGTCCCATGCTGGCTAATTTGCTAAAAAGGATCTGAGAGATAGAACAGGTTACCTGGCCAACCCAGCGCATGCGTGGGTCTTAGGAACGTTGGCCAGAATTTGAAAGGGCACACTCAGTGCTTGGCAGTTTCCTGCGGTCATCAAACCCCGGGTGGCCCATCTGTCACGACTTCGCACGTCGTTTCCAAGTCGTTCGTAACCCAGCTGTCCGAGTGACAATGAAAGACAGTCTCTGGAGACTAAGTTCTCCTGTGCGCATGCCCACACGTTTTACGTCATATACATCCCTCAGCTAAGTAACACGCGTAAGAAAGCATCCATGAGAAACTATTCCAGCCATATGCAACAAAACATATTTCATTTGTAATGTGATCGAATATTCTCTCCATAAAGGGTCTACAAATTTTCTGTAAAATGTGGTAAGAAGAAGTGTTTTGGAGCAAAATTCATCTTCAGCTATAAGTCTTCAGGCAAAAGGAGGGGTAAGTTGTTTATGAATGTTTTTTTCATCCCGTGTATAATAGATGGAGCATTTAACAGCCAAACGATGTGGTCGTTAACATAATACTAAAGACTGGAAAACTGGTGGTTGCGGGGTATCCATGTGGTGCTGTTTCTTTTAAGGCAGGAGTCATGTCAATAGTTTGATTTCTTCAAAGTCAACGAAGTAGAAAGGATTCCGGCTTTGCATCACCACAGCTTTCTCTGTGTATAGCAGGCTTTTGATGTTCCTTCCAATGGCACGAATAAGTTGAATGCTTAATATATTTGGTTCAAACTCGACAATCGGATTTTAAAAAAAAACACGTGTGTGCCATTTCTTGTTCACGGTGACTTTTCTCCATCCATTACTAAAATGCTGAGATATACATTCCCTTACTGGGTGCGAAGAAATGCTCGGAGCTTGCATGCAAAGTTATGCACTTCAAGCTGGCTTCTGACGTCACGACTTCCTGTAGAAGCCCATCAAAAACTGCACCAGCTTCAGAAATGGAAACTTCCAGGGGAGGTGATTCCGCACGCAGCTCGCTGCTTACCAAAGTAGTTGTCTTTCTTTAAACCAGCCCCTCAAAGTCGGTCTTTTGTCAGAACCCATAAACCTCTGGCTGCAGCGTAAGATGCAGTTCGGTGATTGGTTTGTAACCTGACCCCTGCAGCAGCTTATTACTTGGACAAATTACCGAGGTGGCAGAATCTTCTGCGAGGGACTTAGCCTCAGTTGTCTTACTTGCAGGTTAGGTTCTGAATATCAACCAGCCTTCGTATGCATGAAAACTGCAATTCCATGACAGAGACCAGAAAGCGTATCTCCAGGCCACAGACGTGTCGCTGAGCAGTTTTCGTCGTTGCTTCCTCTGCCCGGCTGTTTTGTTGTCATTTATCCAGCTCACGTTTCCTCCTTCACTCTTAAAATGTTGTCAGTAGTGGACTTTCATTGCATTCATGTCATATATATTCATATGACATCACGTTCATATTTTAAGTACATGTCACGTTACCTTCATATCACCTTATTCATCATCCGTGTCATCAATTTCACGTTATTATAAGTTGTTTATTCAGCATGCATACTCACCCACCCACCCACCCACCCACTCACTCTTGACTACACTACAGACTGTAGTCGCTGGTCCTGAATGCAATCAGCACTTTAAATTATTTATTATTTCCAGATGAATAATTACAAAACTGACTTTACTCGAAAGAGTAACAAAAGATTATAGCCTCGTGCACAATTCCAAATGAAAAAACCGACCTACATAAAACCTCTTTAATCTTTCTCTCTCTCTCTCTTGGTTTTATTTTTTCTTTCTTCTTTTCCCCATCCCCCATTCCTACTCCCTTCCCCATCTGCCCCCTTACTCTCCCAGATAACACTACACGCACACACGAATATGCACTCGCTTACCAAACACACACACCACACACACACACTTATTAAACGAACCAGGAGGTGTATGTTGGACATGGCAAGGCTAAAACTGTCAGACAGACAGCATGACGTCAGCTATTGCACAAGGACAAAGAAGAACGCAACACCTGCTGCAGAGAGAATCAGAAAGTCACACAGAGGTCTGCTACAGCTGAACGGTGCAAGTGTTCATAAACTGTTTGCGTTCATATCTGATAGGACTTGTCGCAAAGTTTGACTCCCCTGTAAGTCGGTGCAAGAGAGGATGAGTGGTCAAGCTTACACAGTCACGTGATCCCACGCAATGTTTCCTTTCTACGACATCCAGTGTGAACTTTTTTAAGAATTTTTTTTAACAGATCTGCTCTGGAGATATTTAGTATGGACTATTCTGCTGTTCTGTCTGTCCGATGTTGCACAGAATTTGACATGCCTTTTGATTGAGAATAATTTTGTAATGATAATTGGGTTTTTTGTTTTGTTCTGGGTTTATATTTTTATTTATTTATTTGCTTTTAGTAGGTTGATTTGTTTGTTGGACTTTTGTTAATTTTTTTAAATAACAGACATTTGTTCTCAGTAAGAATAAGGTTGGAAACTATTTCGAATATACATTGATCTCAATTTTTAGTAAGTGATCCCTTAGGCAGATGCCGTACAAATATTACTTTTGGTGCGAAATGCCAATATGATCTATTTTCTGAAACACCGATTCGAGAATCGTCAGTCAGGTTTCATTATCCACACGTCCATACCCCTCATAAGGAAAGAATTAAAACGCCTTGACCTCCTGGGTCGGGTCAAGGCTTCCAGCCGGCCTAGAAGCCAGTCACAGCTGGCTCAGACCGACGAGAGAAGCAGCCGGCGATAAGTAGTACTCCGGCAAGTCGCCGAGGGCTTTGTAAGCCAACGGGTTGCCCAGCAGACCTCCTCCCATCCCCATGCTGCGGGACAGTGCGCTGGCTGCCATCATGTTGCGGAAACTGTCCCCCATCATGGACATAGCACCGAGGGGTGCCAGCTGGTTCATCATGTTGAACCCTGGATAAGGCTGGGGCATCTGCTGTTGCTGCGACTGTGCTTGTTGTTGTTGTTGCTGCTTTTGCTGCTGCTGCTTTTGTTGTTGCTGTTGAAACATCTGCTGCTGCTGAAGCATCTGTTGCTGAAACTGCATCTGCTGCTGCATTTGTTGCTGCTGCATCATCCGGGCCATCATGAAGTTCTTCATGCTGTCTCCGCCCTCCATGGAAGCCAGGAAAAGCGGGTTTTGCCAGAACTGCTGAAACGGGTTCGTGGGCGGAAAAGGTCGCGGAGGTGGTCTTGCCGGAGCAGGTGTTGGTGGTGCAGCGGTGGTGTTGATGGGTGGTGGGGGTGCAGCTGTGGTGGTAAAGTAGGTCGTCGGCGGAGTGTCGCTGGCAGGGGTCGTGTCGGAGGTCGTGGCAAGGTCGATGGGTGAGGGAGACGTCTGCTCTTCGGCGGGAGCTGGCACGAGGGCCACGTACCAGCCCATGCCACCCGCGAAAGGATTCAGGAAGGCTTGCTGGCCGTGGGGATTTAGCACCATCGTCGCCGGGACCATGCCGGGAGGCACCACGTTGTTCACAGGCACTGGGCCCACAGTCGTCGAAGCCAGCAAGCATTCCCCTGCAAAATGGCGACATGTTTTCCTCGCCTTATCCGTCACTTTCGACAGTCTACTGCGTTTCTTAAAGCAAAGCAAACCTTAGTACATACAGCATCAAAATGCAGACCCTAAGGGGCTTCGTAAAGGGATTTTTATTATTATTATTATTATTATTAATGCGCTTACGTTATCCTCATGGAAACTGCAGTGAACCACTTTGCACTATCTCTTTGAAATAAATGATTCTAACGTCGTCAGCATCTCAACCACATAATGAGAAGAGGAAGGAGGGAAGAAGGTTGTAATGGACGTTGGGGATAACAAGGAGAGGAAAGCGAACCGCAGCACCCGGAGAAAACAACACACCGCCAGCCCAGTAAACAGAAGCCTTATGCAAAAAAAAAAAAAGGCTGTGGACCGGACACGGGATAGGAAACCACTACCCTCTGTGTCGGCAGCACGCAAGCGCTACGGGACGCGCAACATGTTACTATGGAAAGCATCCTGATAAACGTACTGTCACGGAAATGAAGGCGCATACCTTTGGCTCATGACATTATTGTACTCGCAGTGTAAATTTCTGCTCTCCCCTGCTGTCCTACCCTCCCCTTATTTATAGTTTGCCGGATGGCTTGTCCCGATACATTTTACAACCATTCAAACGATCCCACTGTCCGAACTTGCTATCAGTCTTTTCGATTGAGTTGATCAAATAGTGCAGTGAAACAAATTCATAACTTCTTGTCCGTTACGATGTCTTACTCGCACTGCATATGCGCCATTTCACAGTCTGAAAAGTCCAAATAAGATGCCAGCCACCCTTGATATTTCACGTTTTGTAACAGTCATACTAATTTAATGTTTTAAATAGTTATGTGCAATTTAAAGTTCTTATCGATCAGTGTGTTTGTAAAATCAAGATGTAGTCAAGTAACTTACCTTGAAGTGCAAGAATAAGAAGAAAAGAAAAACTTCTTCTCGATGAATACATTGCCACGTGTCTGACTGTGAACACAAAAAGCAGTACTTATTTTACCTTAACTGAAAAAAGTCATTTAAGGTATACCTACGAAATAGATTTCCGACCGCCTGTATCCGATAGGATTTTGATATCGACGTCATAATATGTTTGAATGAGATTTTAAAGGGCTTAGGATCTCAGCATAAAAGCGGTCTTGATAACGACGCCACTGTTCAAACTGGCTCGGAATCTTTTTGATTGAATTGCTATATGAGCGCAGCACAAAACACAATGAAAAGACAAAAAGAGAGAGGTTTAATGATGTGTCAAAGACAAGAATACGTTTTTAAGCCAACTTCTTTGCACAGAAAGGGACATGTACCCCTAAGATTATAGAAGGGATGAACGAATAAAAATTGACATAATAAATAAACTTTGCTGCTCCTTTTTCTAACAAAGATGGTATTACATTAAACAGAAAGTTTACAAAACTGCAGAACGAAGGTTTTAGATTACTCTTCTGCTTTAAAGGTATTCTCGCAGCAATTTTCAAAGTGTATTTGAAGCGAGGCATAAACGTTTCGACGAAAAGGACAAGAATAACACTGCATGGAAAATCTTCATCGTGAAACAGTCACAACATTTCCCTTTTCTACAGAAACAAAAAGAATATGAACGCAGCACAAACGACAGTGAACAGACAAAAAAAGAGAGATAATGATGATTCAAAGACAAGAATACTTTTTAAATTAACCAAATTTCTTTGCGCAGAAAGGAACATGTACTCCCAAGATTGTGGAAGGTATAAACGACATAACAAATATTCACATAAACATCACACACTGTCAGGAATCCTTAGCTAAGGAAAGTCACTTGTGATAACATATTTCCCAAAACTTGAAAACTAAATGATTTTTTCTCCTTTCTGTGCCCGGTTGGTGATTGTGGGATGCGAAGTCTCAGTATAAAACTTACCTTACCACACTCCAGCGCGATTTCTTCAGATCACCAGCTCCGTCTGACGCGTTAAGCTCGTCGAGTGTGGAGCAAGCTTTATATAGGCTTGACCCTTGCCCTTCCAATTTAATGAGGTGTAATGGCCTCCTGCGTGCATAAGGTGGGACGTGTGTTATTTTGCTGTTGCCACTTTCATCTCGTCGGTACATATTACCTGGACCACATCCGTCAGGACCACGCGACAATCAAGACAAGAAGACAAGTGAATTTGTGACGACAACGTAATCTCTCAAAATGCAGTTTTCCTGACTTGTTCCTTTTTGTTTTCTGTGTTTGTGTCGGGGTTTATTTATTCCCTCGCTGGAAACACACGCACACATACACACACAATCCTGTACGCACGCACGCACAAAGAACGATGAGAAGCGGCAGACGAATGTGGCAGACAGAAGAGCGACAGACTATGTATTTTGCACATTTATTTTTGTTTCCATGGCGTACAATGTAACATTGTCCGGATCAACTGAACTGTGATGGTATACCGACCCTGGCCACTTGGGTACTCGCAAGATTAGGTTCCAGGTTCAGGATCGCGCTGCATGATGGTAAGAGAACTCTTTATCATAGCATTCAACCAGACCCCCTTAGTTTTCTGTGAGGTGGACCGTTAAGGATCTCCCTTTAAGATCTCTCACTAAAGAACACTTACTACTCAATATTTCCCCAAAACACTTTTGTCTGAATCATTACTATACTATTAAAATAAAACGACGACAAGAAAGGAAACCTATCTCTCCATTTTACCGTTGTTCGAATCCTCCTGATTGTAATGTGATCATTATTTGTAAATGTTATGAGCGGTTTAGAAGAAAGAAAAATAAAAATAACCCTCCTGAAGTACAGACAATGAAATGATCCACGAGAGAGAGAGAGAGAGAGGGGGAGGGAGAAGCTATGGCAATAACAGACAAATTTAAACATTTTAACACCATTCTGGAAAGACACTTTGTTCTGGCAACTCGGCGTGCTTCCTCTCGCCCTAAAACAGACTTATAATTAGAACACCGAGAGGGAAAGACCACAAAGATTACTGTGGTACATACTGTCATGCCTTTCATCCGTTAGCCGAGATGGAACCAGTCGTGACATGTGCCAAGTACGTGACGTGGCAACAAATAGTGGCAGGTTTAAAGCCAGATGAGGACATAACAAAATCCTTAACACAACATGCTATAAAGGCCATTTTCATATTTTATAATGCATGTAACTTTTGGTGTGCGTGCTCATGTGTGTGTGTGAGAGGTGTGTGCGTGTGTGTGTGTGAGGGAGAGAGTGTGTGTGTGTGTGTATGCGCGCGTGAGTGTGCCTAATTTGTAATCAAGTGTGTAGGGATTTATTTGGTTTATAAGAATAATAAATGTTTTTACAAAGCTAAGAATAATATTTATTTCCAATACTTTAACTCGAAGAAAAGCCTTTCTTTGCATTTTTTCTAAAGGCGCTGTCGAGCAGAATATCTGTTAGTTTCATTACCAGCCTTCGTCCTTCTGACACTGATGTAAAATGTAAGGCTTAAGTGTATCGTGTCGAAACTAATGTCGGTTAGCTTTTCTTGTCAAATGTTAGGGTGCGGTTTTATTCAAGCTATGGTATAAAGACAATGCCAACAATACCGTTGGTCTAAACAAAGTTGTTAACTTGTAACATGGAAATACATCCATGGGATTTTAACCAGTCTGTGATAACCGTTTGTCTGCTGTCCTGAGGGGGAAAAGCATGACAAGAAAATTATCATATGCATAAACTGGAGTGAATCTGGTCTTCAGGTATCCGTGGGGTAAACATCCAGAGAAACAGCGTCAGGGGGCCGTCACCCCACTGTATAATTAGCGGACGAGTTTCTCGCAAAAATGCTGACGAAAAACGCAAAATAAAATTCATGTCACTTCATATGTGCTTTTAAACTATTCTCTCCCATGTAGAATGTTTATTGCTTCCATTCCTGAACTATTCCTGTAGTCCCCGAGTGTAAATATAACCTTGTCTGACTTACTTCCCTCGTAAGACACTCATCAAGCTAAAAAACAAATAAACAAACAACACCAAAAAAAAACCGTAGGGCTACTACCGATAAAATATTGTACCTCTGTAGCACGAGTGTTCAGCTTTTATGAGTGAGTTGTTGTGGCCTCAGCTCATTCGTTACGTCCTGGGTCAGAAAAATCAACGAAACTTCCCTTATAAGGTGATTACTGTGAGGTGCTGAAAACATTGAGAGAACATGCACGTGCGCAGTGACGCTCTCTGTTTGCTTACAAAACAAAAGGAAAAAACAACAAAACTAAACGCCGATAAAAGATATGGTTGCATGCTTTGTACATTGCTCAAGTGTTTATAGAATAATTTGAAAATAAGTTTTAATCCCCCTTTCATAAAAAATGTATTTGCAAGGACACGTAGTGACACAAATGTTTAATGAACATGTATATAAATAGATACTGGAAATAATGGCAGACGTTTTGAACAGCAATACTGGCATTTGACAGTTTTCAACTACCGACCCACTGGCACACGTAAACGTTTACGATGAAATCATTACATTTTTACAAACAGAACTAAAGCTTCAAAATCCTTCAACCAACATATAATTTATAATTAAGGGCGTCAAAATATGTCGCATTCAGTAGGAAATTTCCTTGCTCATTCACTGAAATGTTAGTATAGGTGCACCTGAGATAAAATACTACATAAAATGGCAGTTTTTGCATTAAGTACATATAATGTCAGTCTCTCTTCTCTCTCTCAGCACACTCACTCACTCACTCACTCACTCACTCACTCACTCACTCACTCACTCACTCACTCACTCACTCACTCACACTGTCACACACACACACACACGATGTCAGACACAGACGTACGCACTTAAAGTTCGCTTGACACATCGTGATTCATTCACATTTAAAGTTGCTCATCTTATCCATTTTACGTAATGATGAATGCAATAATTATCTTGCCCGCATCCACCCGACTTAATTTCCCATTTCATGATGACCTTATTTAGTTGAACTATCAATTTGGCCTTTTGTCCCTGACACATGTGATTTTCACTTTACACGTGACTGCCGCTTGGAATAAAACACAAGGTGACAACAAAGAAAATAGACCAGGCAAGTTTTAGCCGATTTTTTAGTCGCCTTACTGTTAATGGTCACACAAATTTAACTCTTTAGGGTGTGTGTCGGTTTTTTAAAAATAAATAAAAGCCTTTCAAATCGTTTTGTCCCTAGTGCTGACCCACATGGGAATTTTATCCCCGTACAGATATCTCGCCAGCAGTCGAAGCAAATAGCTGACACGACAAATCGTCATTCCGATAACTTGGATAAACAGCGTGAACCCGTACAGAGCCCCACTGATGACGCCGTACAGGTTCAGGCGTGACATAGGCGACTCTAGTCCCACGTAAAAATAGGACAACAGCGCCAACCACAAGGCGTTGATCACCATGAGCCCCGTCAGGGAGCGGTTTCTCAGTCGCCGCAATCTGTCAGCCAGTTCGGCCTTCTCTAGGCCAGTGTTGACGTCGTTTCCAAGAAGTCTTGTTCTCAGATTTTCCCAGAATTCGAACTCCTTCCTTTCCTGCGCACTTCCATCCGACATGGAGCGAGCCAGGGACGAAATCATGGTCTGGATGTCGAAGTTGCTGTCTGAAAATTGGTTGGGGGTGAGGGGGGAGAGGAGTTAACACTTAAGAGAATGATTTGCGTTTTTCTGCTGGTTTGCACATATAATCGCAGAACAGTAAGGCTCAACGTTAAATATCCGATGATAATTACAATGGTTAACTCCAAAACAGATTTTCAATGATTTGAGGGTTCAGCTGACTCAAACTGAATTTTGAAAAATTTAACTCATGCATGTAACCTTTCTTCTTTTAAATGATTTTTTCCTTCAAAAGAAAGTTGCTTCTCTATAATATCGTCTTCGGTATTTTTATATCAATGTTTTCTTCGCGGTTGACGTCATGCATTGACACAAATACCTTCTCCGTTGTTAAGCTGACTTTTTGACTTATTCTTTCGCCATTTCATCAGCTTCCTGAAGTTTGGCATGCACTTCAGCTTTGGAATCTTGGCCGTTTGCTGAAATAGTACCAGAACAGAATATGCGCATCTCGTAAACGGGTCTCCTCGCATTAATAACGCAACCTGGGGACTAACTCTAACCCCACCCTACTTTTCATTTGCCTCCTGCTCTTCCTGCCGAGACATCTGCCGGCAGTCGTGATAAACAGCCCTTTCAACCCGACCCCAGACGCCAGACACCTTCCTTCTCGGCGCCCTGCGACCTTCGCGGCGTCCAGAAAGATGGAGCGGAGGGCGGAGTGGGTTGCAGGTGCCTGCAGGGAGAAGGAGAAAGAGGGGCGAGTCCCCTCACAGCACCCCACCCAGACTCACCCAGTCCCGAGTGCCCCAGCTCTGATCAATGATGTTGGCCACGCTGTAGATGGGCAGCAGGAGGTGCATGGCAGGGAAGATGAAGAGGTACGCCAGTCCGTAGGCGATCTGGTGGCACTCCCGCGGATGGATGAGGGCGGCATACAGCAGACTGATGGTCAGCATAAGGATGATGTAGTGTTGCTGCAGCTGGAACTGGTCCGACATCAGCTCTGGCGAGGGCAGAAAAATTCACGTGGGGTTGTGTGGAGGGGGGGGGGATACGATAAAGGGGAAGGATGGGCAGCCCTCGTCGTGCGATTGACATCACGCGGGTGCAAACAAATGAGAAAAGAAAAAAAGACAAAAAATATTTTTAATGACCTGGCATGCAAACTGATGTCGGCCTATTTTTTTTTTAAACAGTTCTAGCCCATTGCCAATGTCGCCTTGTTCGCTGTGATAAAATGGCTTTCATGTTAAGAATTACACCAAGTTCGGATAATCTTTGCTTCTGCGTTCTGTCAAATAACAGAAGCGCATCCTATAGCTAGTGATAACATCTGTATTACTTTTCATCATTTCCTGCGTGCACGAAATTCACAAATGGCAGCAATACGGCGCATGGATAAGCTTGGGGAGGGGTGTGCTAACAGACAGGTTCAAATAAACGGAAATCTAGCGTTTATGCTTGGCATCAAATGGCGCCGTTCTCTCTCTCTCTCTCTCTCATACAGAGAATCCATAGGGACGTTTAGCTGTAACAAATCTTATTTAATGTCATGCATCAAATGTGTTTCATTGTATCTTTTTTAGCATCGCGGCTTTAATGCCTCTCAGTAGGCCTAATGGAAAATGTTGGTAAGAGCACTTTTCGTGTAAACCCAGTACAGTTTTTAAAACAATTCTTACATATGATTTTAAGATAAAGCACATATAACATGAAATGTTTTCTGTTGGAAGTGAGATTTCAGATCCAGACGTTCACCCTGTATTAAGAAGACATGAAGCAAGTAGTTATGTAGTACTTATTTCAATCGGCGTTGATCTCATTGCGACTTGCTTCGTGTCGTTAAATAAGTTAAAATTTAAAAATAGCGTACAATAATCTTCACATATAAATCTATCATAGATCCATCCGTTCATACAAACATAAACGAATCCATCTATCTCTATGTACACACATATCTATGCACATACATACCTCATACATACATACCTCATTCATACATACGTACCTCATACATTAATTCGTACATACTACACATATATATTGTACATGTATACATAATATTATGTACTATACTTGCATAGCATGTATGTATACATACATACATACACACATATACATACATACGTACTTACGTACGTACGTACGTACATACATACATACATACATACATACATACATACATACATACATACATACATACATACATACATACATACCAACGATCATGGACGCCACAATTTTGTATGACCCCCATACAGCAATGGAGCAGAAGATGGACCCCAGGACGACAGTCAGTGCCGAAGTAACCATGGTCTGCACGTGACCGCTGGCGCGCGTGCATAAAAATGCGTAAGCATACACGACTGCCGCCAGGGGTGGGGTGGTGTAGATGTACGGGACGTCAAAGACGAGTTCTAAACCAGCTGAAAGCAGAAGACATTGCTTGAACTCAGAGGACCAGTTGCTCGTCTCTGATAGGTCTTTGATGGTGGCGCACTGTGATCGCACGCATATGTGGTGGTGCGTGAGGGAGTTTGTTTTGGTGCTGTTAGAGCTGATGTCAGCATGCATGTCTATTTACAAGAGACAACAAGAAACAGGAAAATGGCAAAACGACAGAAGCAACCAAAAACAAAGTCGAACGCCAACAGCGTCCAGATGCACGACAAAATGTTGGAGCTCTACCCTGTGCTAACGCGAAGCAGTCGATTAATTCAATCAATCTTGATTTAGCAGACGGGTTCGCGATAGCAGCGAGCTACAATCCCAGCCCTTTGTTATACAACTGGCCTCAGAAAGCCGGTGTACAAAAGTTACTTTCGTCAGTCAGACTGTGAGACGAAATTAAATCCCCTGTGGGATTAGTCTTCAGTATATCATCATGGAGTTCTTCGGCTATTAATCAGTCGGGTAGGGGGTGGGGCTCTTCATCATCGAGTTCTTCGGTGGGGGGGAGGGGGTTCTTTTATCATCGAATTCTTCGACTTGATCAGTAGGGGGAGGAGTGGGGTTTTCTAAGAATGTCAGGAGAAAAGAAACGCTGAAGTAAGGCCTTATGGATATGTGTCCCAGTTTGTCCAATACGACCATGTCTACAGGCTCAGGAACTCGTAGACACATTCGCCTTGTTAAGAAAGGAACGTGCGAACACAGAAATGGTGGCCTTACTGCCAAGAACATGAGTTTGCTTTTCTGCGATTTCAGTACGTCTTTTTTTCACACTTTCTGCGTCTAGTCGTACTATACGAAATAGTCAACAGCAGGAAGGAAACCAACAACCTAGGTTGCCATGACTGCGAGAATGCGGGACCGGGTATGATTTTCAAATTTCTGCTCGACTTTCTAGTCAATCCTGTGGCTCATGCCAGTCGCTGCCGCACACAAAGTAATCTAAAACTAATCAAACCGAGCATTTTCGTGCTTGTAGCATAAACACGACGCCCTCCGGCCTCTTCCGTAACCATCTGCCCACCTGTGATCATGACTATCGCCGTGCCGGGAGTGATGACGTTGTTGACGAACATGTTGACGAGATAGACGATGTACACCAGCGTGAAGCACTCGTTGTTCCGCAGCAGTTTGAAGAGGTTCTGGACGACGAGTATGGCGTTGGCGATGTCGGACAGGATCCAGCGGCGCCGCTGTTTGAAGAACTCTTGGAACGTGTCAGGACAGTACGTGGTGTTGTCCGCGAACGCCGAGTACCGCAGGCGCCAGCCGTTGATCATCATCAAAGTGGCCATCCACCTGTCCTCACCTGGTTCCACGGATAGATTTTTCTTGATTCTGTTTTTATTTCAACGTATGTTACTGGATATTCCTAACACGAGCAGACGTTAAAGTACATATGAACAAATGCATATGAAGATTGCACGGATATACAAATGGTCACTAATAATGCACAGAGAAACACTTGTTAGTGATGGTTCTAAACACAGGTGGTTCTAAACACCGCGCAAAAAAGCGAATGTTACTGACCAGTCTGGACACAGATGAATAAATGCTGCTACTTGTTAAAAAAGTGAAACGTGATACTGATCACGTTGCATGCATCAAAGCCTGCTGCTGAATTTTTCACAGAAAAACCAGTGTCGTCAAATATGATTGCCAAGGACGAACAGAAGGGGGAGGGATATAAAACCCTTTCCTGCTTCGTCCTACCCTCTCCCTCTCCCATCTCTCTCTCGCTCCATGAATTTAGAAACCGTACGTTTACCTGTGTCCTTGACATACACTGTAAACGGGGTCATGGTGGGTGTAGCGTACTTGTCCATCACCTGTCGAATGGCACTTGCGCGGTACAGGCTGAAGCAGCCAGGACAACACATCACAGAACCGATCACATTCTGTGCACTCTTGATCATCCAGAAATCTGCCCACAGTTACACCAGGTTAAGAATCAGTATCAACGAAAAGTAAGGAGACAAGTCGAAACTAAAAACAGGAGCAGCAGATGATATTACTTACTATCTTAAGTGAAGACATACTTTTATGTAATCTTTAGTTTCATCCGTTCTCTTCATCTTCCTCTCTGGCTCTCGCATCCGTGTTTCTTTGTGCTCACCCATACACGCATTAAGATTTCTAGAACATTTTGTCACATTTTGAAAGAAATTATTACAAACCTACTTTTGACCAATGTTTTAACCTATAAATATTGGCATGAATGACAAAATAAACGCCACATATTTTCTGAGTATCTTTTCCTACCATTCTCCAGATTTTATATAGTATCATCAGAGATGGCTGAGGAAAAACAAACTGGAGCTGCTCTTTCGGTTCAACAGCAAAATAAAATATTGTCATGGGAGGCTATCATTTTCTGATCCTTTCCAATTGTTACTTCCCTTTGACTGTCTATTCCTATCAAGGTTGGCCGTGTTATTTTCCCGCATGACGTTTTGTGTTCTTGGCTCTTTTGCTCGCTCCCTGCTTCAGAGCATACCAACCATTCTTTCCTCTAGGCACCTTCTAGACGAGGGCCAATCGCCTGTCTCCCAACGTTTCCTCTAGGTGCCAGCATTGCGCAACACGAGTGAGGAGAGCAGACTATTTTAAAAGTTAAGACTCGTTCGTTCGTTCGTTCGTTCGTTCGTTCGTTCGTTCGTTCGTTCGTTCGTTCGTTCGTTCGCTCGTTCGTTCGTTCGTTCGCTCGTTCGCTCGCTCGTTTGTTCGTTCGTTCGTTCGTTCGTTCGTTCGTTCGTTCTTTATGATCGGCCATCTTCTTTCCCGACGAAAAGGGTCCTGATGTCTTTTATTATGAATCTCACCTTTGGCGTACTCAAAGATCTGATGCCAGACAATGCTGGAGCAGCGTTTGCCGATGGGGTGGGTCCTGCCGCACGCCGCGCCTAGCCGTCGGTCGCTGTTGCACATGTGTAGGAGTTCCAGGACTGCTTCCGGTTTGAAGTCCATGTCGGCGTCGGTGGCCAGGATGTAGGTATGGTCGTCGTCAACAGACTCCGCGGGGTCAAAGTTGAACTCGTACAGAGTGTTGTTCCGCGTCAATCCTTTGAACTGTCCATTTGCTTCTGTGGAACATCCACGTGATCAAACTTTACTCTTGTTTGGAAGTGAAGGTGCACGATATTTATCTGAATGTCCAGACCGAGTTTTTTGGTACATGAACAAAGTTGTCTAACCGCAACATTTTCATTTCCTGATTAGAAAGTTGCAATTACGCAAAGAGGGAGCACTCAAAAAGGCATTGGTACATTCTTTTCTCTTTGGGCCAACAGTAAGTGGTTTTCAGAGAAGTTTTGTGCCCTGCGCTTATCAACTATGTTCGTGCAAGCACCTACCTATAAATGTGTATATATCGTATGTACACACATATTTACAGATGCATCCAGCCAGCCACCAAATCAGCTATCGCTATGGAAGCACCCGAATAATCACAGAGTTACTGATTGCATGATTCAGCAGTGTACGCTTATGGAAGGAAAAGAGAATGTTATCTAAAACTACAACTTTAAATTCACTAGACATAAATGACGTCAGGTGAGATGAGGTGACCGAGAGGTGCTTATGAGCAAGTCACCTGGAGACTTGACGTCAGCAGGGACGGACGCGTCTTCGTCCGGAAGATAGCAGACGTTGACAACACCTGCCTCGCTCTTCTCATCGTCGCTGGCAGAGCGACTGGTGCTGCTCGAAGGACTAGGGCTCGCCCCAGATGCTGTCGTCTGACCCACCGACCTCGACACCTCGGCGTCATGGTAACCAGGAACGAAATCTGACAACGAAGGCACGCTATCCGCCTGACGAAGGAAGCTGGTGTTGGAGACGGATCCACACGGCTTGAATGAAAACGACTCGCTGCTGACGACGGATATTTTCGAGTCGTCACTCACCTCGAGGTGAACAACGCAGTCCAAGTCTTGGTTCCACATCACCTTCCGGAAACTCATGATATAGTTCAGGTACAGGCACTGACTCCACCTCTTCTTGGCCTTCACCTTGGCCGGGTCCTTGAAGTGCACGAACAGCGGCATTCCCCCAGGCAGGAAGCACGTGATCTGCAGACCGTACGGTGTAACTAGGCAACGGGCCTCCTCTGGGCTCAGCCCCACGTGACTGATCAGCAACCCGACCAGCTGCTGCGCGAAGTCCCCCAGGCTCAAGCCGCTGACCCCGTTGTCCATGAAGATGTGGGCCTCTAGGTACACGTGCTGCATCTGCTCGCTGGCCGACAAGCCTTGCAAGCTGAGCAGCAAGCGTTCCATCTCGTAGTCGGCCTCCCGGTACATAGTTGTGCAGACGTACACCCGGCTCTTCTTCTTGCCTCGCTCCACGTGCTCCTCCGGGCTGTCAGGGACTGCCCCGTCCGCGCAGAAGGACAGAAGACGCTTGTGGTCCGCGAAGCCCGCGCACCAGCCAAACCCTAGCAGAACGTTCTCGTACGGCATGAAGAGGTAGTGCGGTCTGCGCATGGCGTCCAGCGTCCGCAGCACGTACGACACGGCCCAGGCGCATGCTAGCACGCCGGCAGACAGCAGTAAGGGCACCAGGTCCCCGAAGTGCGACAGCTCGTCGACAGAATACACGTAGGGCCCCAAGAAGCCGATGGCTAGGGCCACGCTGGTGATGGTCGACAGGAGGGAAGGCAGAAGGATTCCTGCCACTGGCTGGCAGAAGGCGGCACTCAGGTACACGAACCCTTGTCCCAAGACCCCCGCCCAGCCTGACAGCAGCAAAGGCAGCGCCAACTCCGGCCTGGAGAGCTCCCGGAAGATTTGGAAGAACTCCTGCGCGGTGGTGGCCAGGTCTTGGTCCGGCGGGCTGCGGAGAACTAGGTCAAGGCCGACGAAGAAGACGACGCCGGCGACTTTCAGGGCCGAGTAGAAGACCCCGAGCCGCTTGCAGCCCAGAGTGACCTGCCCTTCGACGCTGATGGTGCGGTAGGCCACGCCAGGCGACCAGATCACGGAGAGGAGGAGAATGGAAGCCGCCAGCACGAGGCTGTGGTACCAGTCGCACGTGCCGGACAGGATGAGGATGGCGGCAGCCAGGAATGGACCCAGCATGCACAGCAGCGCGAGGTACGGTCGAGCCCGACAGCATGGGGAGTCTGCTTTGGTCTTGATCAGGTCCGCTAGCGCCTCCTTCTCGTCTGCCCCCTTCACAGCACCACATAGAAAATTGTTTATTTTTCTAATTATTAATTCACGCCAGAAGGATGTGCATCTCGTGATTTTATGGAATTCGGGGAATGGAAGAGCTGATAAGGTATAACTGTTGAACACTTGTTAAATTAACAGATTGAACGAGCTGTCGTTTCTTCAGATGTTGACTGACCCAGAAATGGATCGTTTTTAAAGAGTTCTTGAAAACGTTTTAGTCCATATACTAATTCCCTGCTGATGCTTCCTGTCATGATCCTTTGCATGAGGCTTTGTGCTCCATCTTTGAAGCCTAACCTGAGAATTGTGTAGTCAGTAGGGTTGGTCAGCACGATCTTGCAAATAAGCCTTTCCAATGAATTTATTTAAGAACACGCTTATGGCTTATCAGACACTTGTCATCAACTAGCCTCGCCTTTTACGCAGACATTAAAGTCTAAAAGACTGCATCATCACAGTACGAAAACTTACCCTAGGCTTTGACAGCCACGGAGAAACGGCCGAGAACGCCATGACAGAGGCCACCGCTGGAATAACCACGAAGACAGGCAGCAGTGAGGCCACGTGACTCGAGAACCACGTGACACAGGCGACCTCCAGAATGCTGCTGAGAACGCCCTGCACACGAACAGAAGCAAACGGCTGATACGTCTTATTGATATTATTATTTTAATGACTGACTTGTCTACAGAAGCAAAGAATCGAAGATACAGCAGTCGAGAAATGTTTTTTATACCGAGAATTGTTAAGAGATTATCTGTGGAAAATCGAGCGTGGCGATGCACCAGAAACATTCTGGAGAAAAAGAAAAAAATGATGACCCGTCAAGTGTTGGACATGTTGTGAGACATCGTGTCCGGCTTACCAGAAGAACGTTGATGGCTGGAGGAAGGCGTGGGTCTGGGCATCTGATTAGGAAAGGGACGGTCCAGACTGCCTGTAGAAGTGCCAGTGAGTATGGCGTCATCAGCAGCACAAAGATGACGGCGCTCCTGCAACAGCACTGTGCACATTATGATGGATCCCTTTCTCGCTAATGTGTCTACGTGGTCTATGGGGAAGACAGGGCTGCTGACAGGCAGGCAGAAATAAGGCTGAAGGGGAGAGACGAGGTCGCACCTAGTGACCGACTGTCACAACGTCACACCTAGTGACCGACTGTCACAACGTCACACCTAGTGACCTACTGTCACAACGTCACACCTAGTGACCGACTGTCACGTAACTCCTAGTGACCGGCTGTCTTAACGTCACACCTAGTGACCGACTGTCGTGTATGAAAAATAGTAAGACAGCGGTTACCCTTTTATGTCTGTACATCAAAGAGAGTTACAGAGATCCCGCCAAGAGCTTTTATACCAGGTTCACTAGGACTGACCAAGTCGAACTTTGTTTTAAATGATTATTAAGCGGCGCAAACGTCTTTAGCAAATACTTTTTTCTACTCCGTTCGAAAGCCCCCTAAATTAATCAGCCCAACAAGAACTTAATCAGCCCAACAAGAACTACACGCAGATGTGCACGCAGAACATTTACGCCTGTTTGAATTAAATCGTGTCTTTCAAAGATTTGGTTTTACCACTGCTTTCATTTGCGTTCGTCGAACCTTGTTACTTTGATGGCTCCGAAACCATTTGGGTGTGAAGCAGATGGTCAGGTTCTCTACAGTTAGGAGTGCAGATTTCGGAATATGTTTATCGCATATAAATACACGCATGCAAGCTCATTTATACCCTCAGGTGTATGCGTGTATATATATATATAATGGTGCAGTATTTCCTAGCATAAAGGCTAAAAACCCACCCGAGTGGCACTGACACATCCGGCGCTCCAATGGCTCGCAGGCACCAGATGAACGACACCTTCTCCAGGGTGAGGACAAACCACATGACAAGGAACAATGCCGTAATGAATAACACCTGCAACAAAATCGTTAGTCCCGGTGCAGAACCAAACGTCCCAGTCTGCAGTATTTCTAACACTATATCAAATGCATTTATTTTAATTTCGTGTGGAAGATTCGGATAATTTAATGACTCGACTAGTCAATAACCTTGGAGTAAGATTACTTACTCTCCATGCTGTTTTCATCCCCGTGCGAGTAAGGCTGCTTGCAGTAACTCGATGCCAGTAGTATCCTGCCAGGGAGAAAATGGCGTTACTTAACTGGGTGACCCACTGATTATCAAGTCATCCCTTAACCAGCTACTAATCGTTGAATCGCCCATGTCGCTGAACATGTTCCCTCTAATAGTGAACACGTTTCCCGCAAACTAGAAGTATCATCTCAGATGTAGGAAGCAGCACTGTTTCAAGGCTACAGTTTGCTTATATACGTTTATGTCTGGAAATATATAAGCTCCCCCCCCCCCTCTTCTGCTTGGACGCGGTGTATTTTAAGGGCATTTCGTATATGCACATAATAATAACAACGGGACTTCAAGCACCCGTGAACTTTTATATTTCTGAATCCATTAGAACCCAGCCACTACTATTTATCTATAAGACCTGAATGTTTCATCATTCATCCATTATATGAATGTCTACATAAAAGGACATTTCTAGCAGATTTTTCCCTTTTTTTTAATATGAAGGCGAAGCGGGTGGCCGAGTGATTAGTGCCCCGGCCTCAGAACCTGAAGGCACTGGTTCGATATCCGTGCGCCGCAATGCACTCCCCCTAGTTCACCCCGCTAACTCACGGGTCAAGGTGGTTAAGGCAGCAAGGGAGAGGAGGCTGGAACCGCCCTGACAGGAAAGCGGTAGCATCAAACGTTCTACACCCCTAAGACCCAGAGATCACGGGACAACCCTTACTTCTTATTATAGAAAGTAATTTCTGTACAGCTTTTGCAGTGTCCACTGTACCGCAGCATTTCCGTCTCTGCGAAGTCCCTAAACTGGGATGTCTAAAACTTTGCAACCCCGAACAAATTTCAAGGCTTGATCTCTCAGTTCCCAGGACAAAACAGAATAAATAAATTTAGCTCAAACACAGGACCTAAACATTCATAGTTTCTGAACTGGCCGTTATATGAAGAAGGCTGGAAAATATCTAGTTAGGGCAGCTGTTTGCAAACTGCTTGACTAAAATCGTATTTTCTTGGAATCACACCGACAAAAGTCCACTTGCTTCATCCTTCGCAGAAAAGTCAAACACACCGGAACTCACAGAAGAGTTTTGACAAAGTACATTGCATATTCACTCGCTCCTTTTTGAAAGTATCCGCAGTAAGTAAGCTACATGCACACAGCAGGTATTACGAAAAAGGTGAGTGCCATCCAACGAATACACTAAACACACTGTGGCTAAGCACACGCTTACGTACAGTGAACACCCTACCTGTCACCACCTGTTGGCTGCCGAATCTCTCTCAAAGCCGACATGATTGGACCTTTATTTGGTATATATACCGCGCCTAATGCCTGGAGATGCCGTTCAAATCGCTGGCATACAGCGAGTCTCGCCGCACGGCCGAGATCAAAAAGTGGGAAACGTTGCTTCATCCTAGTCGCCCTTTCGCGAATTTCCCGCACTGTTTGACTCTCAATGCGCTTTACTGAGTCGAGGTTGACGCCCAGCGCGCCCTGCTAAGCATGTTTGGGTGCTCATGGCCACGACTTTTTCCTCGCCCGAGACCTTCTTTGAAGACGCCCTCGACGTGACGTTGTGCCGCTGACGGGGACTGGCGCGTCTCTTCCGGTGTACCTGGTCGGCTTGCCAGGGGTCTCGGCGCGCCAGGCGGAAGTAGGATAAGAGCGCGAAATCTTCTTGTCTGGTTTCCGGTTGCATGGAGATTGTATCTTCCTCAAGTATGTCCCGCTGGTCGCATTAGGGTTTGTAAGTCTGTGCCTAATACATCGAAGCACCTTTGCTGTGCCTTGGACGGAGAAAAACTCGTTATCTACTCATAAGGAATGCTTTATGGGTGGGTGGTGGGGGAGGTGGAATTACAACTAATCTTTCGTTTACTGATTCATAAAATTGCTCAACATGACGATCTGTACCACAATAAGGTAAACCCATAGTTCCAATCAAGAACCATTTATCATTTGTAATTTGTAAGTGTACCCTACGCTGATATAAGCATTGGTACAAATTAGTTCCTATCATCGACCCCCGTCTCTACAAGTCTTCCCGTCTCATCTCTTCTCACTCTTTTTGCGCATCACATTCCGTGCAAGTGGCGGGACCTTTCGTTAGGGTTTCTCCTGTGCGCAGTTCGCTAACTGACCAGTAAAATATGTAGCGATAATAACAATATGCGTTGAAATTATATGCGTTCAAAGAATGTTGTATTTACCCTGGAACTTCGGTTGTGATGATGAATTAAAGGCCTCACTCCTGTCTTAACAAAGTTCTTTGATTTCCACTGGCTAAGTGATTCGTATTCCATACGTCTCCTGTCTGAAAGCTGCATGTACTTACGTCGGCAGCGTGAACTGCTGACGCCAAAACCTGAAAATACATCTTATGGTAAATATATTTCTGGTAAATATATTCTGGGTATGCTAGCACATTCCTTGATGTATGTTGGCGAAGACGCGCAACCATCAATGTCTATCTACAATTTCATGTGCACTAGCATACCTTTTCTGTACGTAACGTACACTCACGACTATGGTTAAGTGCACGATGTGAGACTAAAATACATAGATCAGAGAGTACGCGCCAGACCTTGCTACCACACCCAGTGTGTGACCCACACGCCTGGCCATGAGGAAAGTCTAGTAACAACGACGTGTTCTTCCTGTCAACGAATACCTGAGACAGGTGTCAGAATGAAAGTCACGCCGTTCGTGGTGTTTTCAAATCAAAATGTTTACTTCGCGTTCCTTTCTCATTCTGGAACAACTACGTCATTCTTTCAGAAGAAAAAATTCATTGACAACATCTTGGGAGTCCGTGTGTAGTCTTTTTTTTTTTTAATTTAGACGGAAGTGGTGCTGGCGGTTGGGGAGCGAAGCTTGGACAAAAGATTCTGTAAGAGAAAAGTCTTCAGTCTTTGTTGTTGTTGTTGTTTTTGTTTTTGTTGTTTTTGTTTTTGTTGTTGTTTTGTTTTGTTTTGGAAAGGGTTTCGTCTTCAAAGTTCGGAATTTAGCGTTTACTCAACGAAGCCACTGTTTATTTGCCAGGTACGTCGTATATCCTAAGTTTGTTGAAGTACTTTTTAGGCGAAGAACACCCGATGTTTTGTTTCTTAACTGCGTAGTCAAAACACAGAGCTCAGACGTGCATAATACGTTCATCACCGTCCAATGGGAACTACTCCCGTCACTGACGTGCCGATTAAGGCTGTGCCACACGGGAAACAAAAAGGAATTTGATAAACCTGTTTGACAAACGGCGTTTAGCCAAACTGCATCGGTAAGGTGGTAAAACTGTTTGAGTTCTTCCATGTCACACTTGCAAACAGCCCAGTACAACCGTTTTGTTAAAACACGCATTGCCGGAGGGCAGTTTCCTGTCTATGCCAATGTATAATGGTAAACTCCTGTGATACCGATGCTGACGAAGAAATTCCTACGTTGGCAGTTTCTTTGCATTTGATGAAGAACACGATCATAAGAAAACCCGACAGCTTAAAAAAGTAAATAAGGAAGAGGACAACTTGACCAAAAAAGAAAGAAGTAACAAATACAGATATACCAGAAATTGAACAGGCAACTTTCAAAATCAATGTCCCCATTTATACCATCAAGCCACGCAGGCATCTTGAAAAAGCAAGTTGAATGGAAACTATTTCATGACTCTTAACACTGGAATAACTGCTTACAAGGAAAACAAGCAAAACTTTATGTTTACCGGGGCACTGAAGCCGAATCCGACAGAAGATTGAGGTGATATATTGAAATTTCAAACTGCTTTAGGTCTCTCGCTAGCGCTAGCAAACACGTTCGGTGCGGTTAGAAGAAACTCCCAATGCAACAAATATGTTAGAATCCCCATGACAGTTCCTCTAAAATAAATTTGCTTTTATACTGAAAATTTAAGCCATGACTATTATCTTGAATAGTCAGAATCGAAGTTCCGACGCAGGGCGCTCCCTGCGTCGGAACTTCGATTCTGACTATTCGATTCTGAACGCTGGTTTTCAAAACAGCTGAGGGAAAAATAGAGCAGGCTGTAAAACGGAAAACATTGATATGACACGGTCTAATATGAATCTTTATCGTCGCTGAATAGAAACGTACTTTTAAAATTATCTGGTAATACAATATTTCTGGAGAAGTTACAGGAAAAAACTTTTGGGAAACCTGTTTGTTAGGCCACCAGCAATGTTTTACGGATAACAGAAACACAGCCTCGTTCTGGAACTGTTTTGCTTTATAAAGTTGTTTCTGGTTTTCCGTGTGGCAAAGCTTTTAGACTACACTGAACGACAGCAGCAGTTGGCAGCTGGTAGGACAAAATGCAACTAAACAAGTGCCATTTCATTTTTTCAAGTGCGTTTCCGTTTTGTGACATTTACTTTGGATCCTGTGAGCCCAGGGAAAATTTTGGGACGGTCTCTTGTAAGATAAGGCTGCTGGGGAAATGCCAAGATCGAAGTTTGGGAAGATCGAAGTTCTGAGATGCAGATGTTTTGGGTTCGTTTTTCTGCCGCTGTTTTCTTTCGACTTGTTTTGGTCAAACAGCGTGAGTGACGTAAAAAAAATCATTGGTCCTGACCTGGTGCTTGTGGAGTCTGTCCCCTCCCCATTTCCACGCACTCTTTCTTCTCACCCTACTCACTCACGCGTGCTCATGCACTCGCGCAAGGTTCACTGGTTTGCTTCCTTCCTTCTCTTCTGTCCCTCCCACCCATCCCAGGCTTCTCACTTTCTTTCTCTCTTTAATTGCCAGCTCGGATGTCCACTCCCATGCACAAAAATACTTTTCAACACATTTGCACTGGCGTGCGCGCGTCCCCTTCTCCACACAGTCCTCGTGCAAGCGTTATACTCGTCGTTACACAGCAGAGAGCTAAACAGACAGACGAGGGGACAAACAAGGGAGATATGGAAGAGTATCATACACAAAGGTAAACGACACAACAGCACGACATGCTGAAAAGATTGCGTATTGATACTTTATTTTTGAACTATGTATACTAAAGGCCATGATCAAATCTTGATGCAGTTTTACATAATTTTCGTTAATAAAAACAGCAAGACAATCTTGCATCCATAAATACACATACAGACAAATGCACAATTGCACAAAGGACTCACACACACTAGAACCAACGGTCCTACCCTTAAATTTACACCACCCCACCTATCTGGTCCCTAATCCAATCATCCCTGTACACGCCCGCATTTACAGACCAAGCAAAAGCACTTTTATAAAATGAAAGAAGACAATATTGCTAGCTTAACTCCAGTTATTTTTCCCATACACCTATAAGTCACTGGTATTCAATTTTATGACATTTGATTTTTATATTTGCACGTCTTAACTCTAACTTTATTCTATGTTCTCTGTTTTTCCTTTGCCATTGTCTTGAACTGATGATTTTCCAGACACACAGGAGGTACAAAAAGCGAAGAAATTTACGGGTTTTTTTTTTACAAACAAACAGATTAAATAATGATTTCTGTCTGACGATTATTACAATTTCAGTTGAATTCTTCAGCAGCATTGTAAGGCAACGACCGATGTTTCACTTCCGTGCTTTCAGAAAAGCTTTAGATGAAAAACAATATCACAGGAGCTCATTCACCCATGTACCCGTTGACATGGCAACAACTAACTTTGCTAAAAATAAATTTTGTGTAAAGAAAACAGAAAAGTACAGTGCACTCTACATAATAGTAAAGTTTGCAAATACTGCCAGCTCCGAGTTGAACCTTAAATTGGTGTGTGTAATATCCACTGGATAACTTTACATTATATAGCTGATGTTAACATCCATTACGAGCCAATAATTTACAGCAGATTCTGCACAGTCTAAAGTGAATTTTATCGCCGTGAGGTATAACTTCAAAAAACACTAATAGTACACTATTTCCGGAAAAGTTTAAAGAAACAAAATTGTAGCGAAAGTTTCTTTTACTAAGTGAACGCGAAATGCCATGTTCGTTCTTCGTTGTGTGTGCAATAACAGACTTTCTAAAATACAAAAATAATTGTAGGATCTCAAAGTGAGACTTCACATCACAATAAATAGTGATTTACTTCCACACAGGTGTAGGCTGTACAAATTAAGCACATTCACAAGAATAAGCAGTTTATACAGAAGTCGGTATTCAAGCTCATTCTAAACAGTTAGCACATGAAACCCATGAGAAACCCATAAGTCAGTTCTGTGGAAAGCATACCTGATGCGCAAAACTATCAATAAATAGCCTCGATGTCGATACAACCGATACATAGACACGTGACACGCTCACAGTGTAAACAACTCTTGTACCAGCCAAGGTTGCGTTTGTATGCATTCATACAACCGTGTTGTTTTTAATTTCTCAAACATGTCCCTATCTCCAGAAAGGTATGATATACATACGTAATACCTCATAGGCTGGCCTACAAGAAAGATCCGAAATTGGTTCCGTTAACGGCAAACGATCGGATACGTCATCAAAATGCGATCGGTATCTGGGACCAGAAATGTACTAGATCGTTCAGACAAACAGAAAAAAAATAATTCATGGTCAGATGCAGAAAAACCCTACTTTCCTTTTTCGGGTTGGGGAGTGGGAAGGGTTGGTGTACGTTTTTTTTCTTTGTCTTAAACCCCTTTCAGCAAAAACAGAATGCGAAATACAAAACCATTTTAAAATTAAATTCTGAACTGCTCAGCTGAAACTCGTGGAATAAGTCCTTTATCCTCTTCATCACTAAAAATCCAAAAATTACCATATCGCCCTTAGAAGAGGAACCGAAGGGCGGAGAAAGTATCTCGCTCAAGATAAGAATTCCGTTATCTTTCAACAAAGCCAGGGTATATGCGTGTGTGACAGTACCTAAGGTCACGCATCATTTGTTTCGTGTTCATAAACGAAATTACCGAATCTGCGTGAAGACGCGTCTGCCAGGTATGAACTACTGACAGAAAGTGCAACACGGAGCACGAAAATTGGTGAATCCTACGAGAAACAAACATCGCACCTCTCCTGGCTCGAAGGGTCAGCACTGTAATGTACCGACTGTACTTGTTATTTTAACATCAGCATGGGTTCTGCAAACGATGGTCAGACGACAGTTGTTAAGTGGAGTAACCGCTGGCTGTTAAAAACCAGAAAAAAGTTCTAGTTTACTTCATAAATGTGTCAAGTAAACAAAAACCAGTTTGTCGTAAGGATGAGATGTTTTCCACCCAACATCTCCCCTTTCCACACATACATGCTTAAGTTCGCAAGACGCTCGAAAATCTTGCTGAATTTCTTGGCTCTATAATGGAAGGAACGAACATTCGAAAACTCGTCCACACTGGAACTGTAAGTGTTGTGGAACAAAATCTACCTACTCAGCATGTTTTCTCTCTAGTTTTATCCATTTCACTGCATCGTGGCGCTCTTCCGTCTGTTTCTAAGGTACTGTATCCAAAGCTTCGTGTCAATGCTAATTTCGATAAATGCTACTAATATTCTTACACATTTTGCTCAAAAAGTGAATCTCAATGGACAATCAATAATCAGAACTCCATTTGAAATGTAATTGCTTATAAATTAGATTTATGTTGAACTATACATTTAGATACTGTCTGTAGCACTGCTTGCGGGAGTGCAAAGTGCACATATCTGTATTGGAACAATGCTGGCTCGGAGAAAAACATCGGTGTCCCTTTTTTAATAACCTAGGTCACGAGTGTTTAGAAGACAGTTCCAGTCCTTGTTGGCCGTAAATAATTTCCTTTTCAAGTTCCTAGAAGGAAGCATCAGTGGCTATTTGTCTCCGGTAAATTTTGTCCGCGTCTGCTTGGCTTAAATAATTTATGTCTTTAATGTTCTGAAAATAACGTCAGCGTCTTCTTCATCTCAAATAGTTTCCTGTCTCATACTCCGAAAAAAATCTCGTCATCTCTTGTCCGCGCTGCGAACATAGTAAGGCTTCTCCTTGCCGTAAATTTTCTTCCCGAGGCGATGGACGCCGTCCTGAACACGGTAGACAGTCATGCCGACAATCTGGATGAAGAAGGAAAAAGCATAAAGCACACCGTTCAAGATACCGTAGGCGCTGATCTGGGAGGAGGACTTGAACGACCACAGGTAGAAGAACGACAGGCCGATAACCCAGAAGAGGTTTAGTATCATCACGGCCACCACGACCCGGAAGCGCAGGGCGCGAAGTCCCTGGGCCAGGTCGGCCATGCTGAGACCCAGGTTGACGTCTTTGCCTATTAGCTGCACCACAAGTCGCCCCCAGAAACTCTCCTCGTCCGAGGTCAGGGGCTTGACTTGCTGTGACGCGGCGTCCGAATCCTCTGCTAGGTTTTCTGAAAACAGATGAAAAGGCTCAACTCAAAATGCTGTGAGGCATGATTAAATTATCGTATATAAAAAAGTTTAATTTTGTTTGTTTCATTTCGTCGCGTGCTCATGTTTCTTTGTGTGCTCACTCACTGTACGAGTGCAGTTTTTACACACTTTTTCTCACTAATTAACCCATTCAGGAAGTTCTGTAAAGAGGAAGAAGTCCGGTTGCCCGCCCCTCTAACTGAAAGAAAGAAACCTGTAAAAGTAAATACTGCTATTTTAAGGTACTTGGAATTTTCCCAGCCAGAGAACATTCTTTAATAATTTTTTTTTGTCAGATTACGCCTCTCATCCTGATTTCAATCCTCCATAGAATTGCAACGAGCCCATGGCGTTTGCTTGTTATCTTTGTCGCTTTCTAGTAATTGCCTGTAACGACTGGTACGACCGCAGACGCATGATGTCAGACGAGTTTACATTCCCTGCAAATGTGTAGCATCTTTGTAGTTCGTACTGGTACATGAAATTTTGTGCTTTTGTGATCTGTTCTGTGTTTGCTTACCTGCGAATTTGTCAGATCCAGCGATCTCCTACACTGCATGCGTTAGCACATATCCACCCCTGTGGTGTGGTGTGGTGTAGTGTGGTGTGGTGTAGTGTAGTGTAGTGTGGTGTGGTGTAGTGTGGTGTGGTGTGGTGTGGTACGAAGTGGTGGGGGCATGAGTGAGTGTATAGTGTATTTAACGTACCGCAGCTTTCTGAACCTTTAGCTTTCTTGTGCTTTTTCCTTCTTATGCGTGGGAAGCACACAAGCTTCGGCACCTTGGGTTTTTGCTGTGGACGCAAAAAGAGAATCACATTTGCTGAAAGGGCCAGTAAAATACACTTGTCAAGTTTTCACACGTCGTGCAAACAGAAAAGATGAGGAAACGTTTGGGTATGGATTTGAAATTCTCATGCTACCTGTATGACAAGATGTGTGCATGTTGGTTATATGCAAGCTATGCATACATCTTGTCATTTATATGTGCTTATATATATAGCATATATATTGATAGATATTACATATGCATATATAGAGAGAGAATGAGAGAGCTGTAAATCTAAAGCAGTAACGGAACGAGGCCAAACGTGTTTGGCCAGAATATCTTCGTGAGTTCTTGGTTACAGACCTGCAGTCTACACATCTTAATTGGAGGTGTAATTGAAAAATTAAACTTAATTGAACCCGAAGTATGTCTGGGACCTGCAACAAACTGCGCTGGCAGTACTAACTTACATGCACAAAACAGGTTACTCCGTGCCTTGGCATACAGCTTAAAGCTTTTTTCGGAATCTGCCGGGGTTGTAGTTTGTGACCAGGGCTCTATTCGCTCTCTTTTCAATTAACCATTGTTTTTAAATCTCCATGCTGCACTCACTTTTTAATTTTTTCTTTCTTTTTGGATACATGATATAATGCAGTTTGCTTTATTAATTGTAAATAGAAAAGCCTGGGAATTGTTTTTACGTGGGAATTAATGCGCTGCAGATGCCCTTACATTGCAAGTTTAAACATCATCGCATTTCATTTTTATACTGAACTCCTTTGTCGTACAATGCATTTTATTTTCTTCATTGCACGTTACATCCAAAGGTTTTTAAAACGCCTTACTAGACGAAATGAACTAAAAGTAATGTGCAGTTGACAGGGTTAGATCTTAAACATTTATTTTGAAATTATTTTGATCCTTGCTGGTGATTTCGTCGCGTTTCGCGTCCGCAAAAGACTGAAAAACGCTACTTGCAGACTGCAAGCATGAAAAAGTTCAACAATCTTTCACTCACGTTGTCTCTCGTTCCCCAGGACTGATCCACGATGTTACAGAGAGCGTAGAGCGGCAACAGCATGTACATAGCAGGGAAGTAAAACAGGTACACCACGCCGTACACCAAGATGTAGCACTCTTTCGGGTGGATTAGTGCAGCGTAAACTAACGAGCCGGTCAGAGCTAACAGCAGATAGTGCTCCATCAAGGACAAGCCACCCAGCTGAATAGCTGTAGAGACAGGTGGAAGATATATTACTAGCCGACAAGTGCAGTCCGTACATTTCAACATGGAAATACTGTAAGAATGAGGAGTGAGTTTCTATCTAAATACATTCTTTTACAACGCGTTCCCTTGAGGTTATCCTAACAGTGCACTAGATTTGAACATATCAGCAACCAAAATCATACACCAACTCATAAATGTATGCCCCGTGCGGACAAGAAAGGTTGCAATTGTTTGTTCTGACGAACGTGACAGTTTTTTCCTAGTGTTCTTTCTCCTGAACTGTTAAGCCTCCGAACATAAAAGAATTCTTAGGATCGTGTCAGGGTTGACATGTATACGACGTGGGTGGAAAAAAGGGGGTGCTGCTTGCTTGTAACGTGTTTGTACTGTGCTTGTAACGTTTATGTAACGTGTTTGTATTGTGTTGTAACGTTTATGCAGCGTGCTTGTAACGTGTTTGTGTTGTGTTGTAACGTGCTTGTAACGTGCTTCGGACACTAACACTTGATCATGTCGATGAGGACGTATGCACCCGCCCCGATGACAACCGCGGCCATGCAGAGGCCCAGCACTATGATGGAGAACTTGGTGACCCGCACCTGTACCTCTGGGGTCAGGAGGCAGCACGCCAGGCCGTACAGCACAAAGATCATGGCCATGACCGGCGTGGTCACGTGATACGGCGCGCCCGTCAGCAGCTCCACGCCAACCTGCAAACGTTTGGTTCGACTCTGAGGCCCACAGCGCTGGTTGTGATAAAAGGATGATTACGATGATGGAGTCGACTCTTCGTGGTGGTGACAGTGCTGCTGCTGCTCATGATGATGATGATGATGATGATGATGATGATGATGATGATGATGATGATGATGATGATGATGATTGCTTTTTTATTCTTCTGCTTCCTTATCGTCATCTCATTGTTCTTGTCGCCGTCGTAGGCATTATCATTCTCATCTACACACGCCGCTATAAAACCTACTCCCGACAAAGACACCACGTGACCTCTCCAAGGGGCCAATCGCTGCAGCCAGCTGCTTACCGTTAGCATGACGACCGTGGTGCCAGGCGAGAAGATGACGATGACAAACAGCTGGACAAGGTACAGGGCGTACATGAAGGAGAAACATCCGTTGCTGCGCATGAGCTTGGGCAGGTTCCGGAAGACGAGAAAGGAGTTGGCGAAGTCGGAGAGGATCCAGCGGCGCCGCTGCTTGATGAACTCGCTGATGGAGTCCGGGCAGTACGTGCTGTTCACCGCGTAGGTGGAGTAGCGCAGCTTCCAGCCCCTCATCATCATCAACGTGCACATCCACCTGTCTTCACCTGGGTTCACGGGCAGGAGATAATGACGTCTCACGTTACGAACCCGATTTTTTCAAACTGCTGATCACAGCGTGCTTTTCTAAATATCACCAGTGTATCGATTTTTTAAAAATAAACATCAGCATTTTCCTTCAAGCGATAGCAACCAATGAACTACTGGTTTTGCTTCCAAAGAGCTGGATTACTGTGTTGTACTGTGTGTTATTTCATAGGTCTACAAGCGAGACAACTCACATTAAAAGCAGTTAAATTTCAAAGTACATTTTCCGCTCGTAGCAACCTATAACGAAATCTCCCTACTGGGCACGTGCACGTTAGTAGGGTTCATTTTCAGTTTGCGAGCAGCATGCCAACACAGAGTACATAGGTCTCGAAGGTTTTTCGAAAAGGGAGGGCGGGGGTCTTATCTTTGAGTTAACGAGGTTTGTCGGTGACGCGGTTTTACTCGTTTCCGAATGTCTGTGACGGCTTTGTGTACGTCGGTAGGCGTGCCCGCGCGCAGGTGTGTCATTTTTACTCCTCTAACGAGGTGTAGTTACTGACGCACTGAGCAGAGACTGAACAAGACAGATGGACAGGTTGGCTGGTTGTTGGTTGCTTAACGTCCCACCGCAAACTGGGTGCACATCAGGACGGTGGACTATGGGAGGGATGGGGTTCTATTACTAAGAGGTGCACTAAAAGAACCACCAGACTGATAGCTGCAGTCAGATAACCAGCGTAGACAGGCAGTTTGATGTGCGGGGAAAGGAAACAATGTATAACTCCAGGAAATAATCCTTTTCCACACCAAGATTAGAACCAGCAACCTTCACCTGCTAGTCTGCAGGTCTGCTAACTGTGCTATCCAGCCCCCTACCCCCCTCACCCAACGGATGAATAAGAAAGGGTAGAGAGCGAGCCAACGAGATAGAGAAGGAAGAATAGAGCAAGACAATGAAAAGACACAGGTGAGTTAAGCAGACAAGGAGGAGACCACTCGTCCAGCAACCTAACAATACCTGTATCCTTCGTGAAGACATCGCCAGCACGGGTGGTAGGTTCGGAGTATTTGCTGACCACGTCGCTGATGGCCTCCGCGCGGTACAGACTGAAGCACCCCGGGCAGCACATCACGGAGCCGATCACGTTCTGGGCGCTCTTGATCATCCAGAAATCTGCCCACAGTTACATAAAGTTAATACACAGTAACAGCTGGCCAGGTCAGCAGCACCGGGACATTTAGCGTGCCTCTTGGATGCTGCCCATCAGGTTTTGTGCCATCTGTATGAAGGCTTTGCCTGTTGTGGAAAAGTCAGACAACAACACACGATATGTGTAAAGTTTACAGTGAGTCATCAGTTCATGAAGTCAAAGTAAATTTACAACAGTTTTCGTGTACTACAGTTCAACGTTGATATCTATTTTAGGGAGCTGTTTTTGAATTATATTACTCGTCATGCAATTTGCACCTTTTAAAGTTGCATTTGCTTTTGTTTTATTAACTTAAACATGTCTTTGGTGATTGGTTTGGGGTGTTTTTCAGAACAAAATTCACAAATTTGATAATAAAACACTGAAACAGTAAATTATGCTTAGATGCAACAATCGTAATGTTTGTTAGTCTCATGAGCTGTGAAAGCGAGAGACAGACAGACAGACAGACAGACAGACAGACAGACAGACAGACAGACAGACAGACAGACAGACAGACAGACAGACAGACAGACAGCGGTGCACAAGACAGCGTGGTCAGTGGTCGTCTCACCCTTGGCGTACTCGAAAATTTGATACCAGACGATCGGGTTAATTTTCTTTCCCATGGGATACGTCCTGCCACAGGCGGCTCCTAGCCTCAGGTCCTCGTTGCATGCGTTGACCAGATCCAGCACAGCCGTGTCCGAAAACAACATGTCTGCGTCAGTTGCCAGAATGTATGTCTGCTTGTCGAAGCCCTCTGGTGTCTGCTCGGGGCAGACAACCTTAGGTATAAGAAGTTAATGTTAACATTACTGATGCTCAACATTTCGTCGACATACGAAGTGTCTGAACGCTACTGTACTCAAGAAAATCACGCCCGATATATTAAAAAGAATTAATGCGAGCTTTAAAACAAATTAACTTCGACAACAGAAATCAGCGTTGTGTATGATAGTTGTTTGTCGCATTGGCTGTAGCGCTTCTCGCCGCTGACTGGTGGTAAAACACGCTCTACTGCCCACACACTGTCCCTTTCCCAGACTTTTTCCTGTCCAGCAACTTTGGTGGACCAGCGTTTCTGTCCGTTAAGTGACCCATTTTGTTGTTATTTGTTATTATCTGCTTGTGTTGTCCTGAAGAAGGGGCCATGCCCCAGAACGTTGACGTCTTGTCTAATTCTCGCTTGGCTAAATTCTCTTTGCTGTTACATTATTTACTGTCGTAATAGTGGTAAACAATAAACAAATATTTTTGAACCAAAATAATTGAAGCCAACCAATCCTGGTAATACTGTCAAGACCGTTTTGGAATTAACGTTGCAATACGTTTTGTTGTCACGTCATTAGGGCACAAACAATCAGAAACAGTTTTACAGTGAAATCTGCTTACGGGAGGCGCCTCGACGTTCTCTGACGCTTCGTTGGCAGCTTGACAGGAAGGACTGTCAGACATGGTAAACACGGGATCCGGGAGGCCCGCCACGACGTCCGGCGGGGTCACGGACAGGTCAGCTGGAGCGGCTTCATCTGCCGACTCGTGCATGGGCGACGCGCCCAGAAACTTGCTGACGAACTCCGGCAGCCACTTGGGCGGCGCCTCCTCGTCGTCTTCCGGGATGTAGGCGGGATTGATCTTGCCGCGGGCGAAGGCCCCCGGCAGGAGGTCGCTGTAGCTGCTCTCTTGGCTCACGCAGGACGCGGAGGCCCCGCTCGGCACGACGTCTTCCGGCATCTTGGGGGCCTCCTTCTGGCTGGAGGTGTCCGAAATGTCGTCAGCGACGTCGATGCCTTGGTCTGAACTTTGCTCCGACTCGCACCGCTCTTCCGCTAGGGAGTTTCTTACCGAATCCCGGCTGCCGTCCTCTGCGGCTTTCTCCTCCACCTTCCAGCCCTCAAGCAGCGAGCGAATCTGAAGCAGAAGCCCACTGTTTTTGCCCTCCGCTCCATCCCCGCTCCTTGCTGGAAGAAGCCCAGCTCCCTCGACTTGCTTGGTCGCTGGAGGGACTGAGTGTTCCCTGGACGTGGCTTTGATCCTGTATTCCAGGATGTACTTCATGTACATAACCTGACTCCACCGTTTCTTTGCCTTGACCAAAGACGAGTCCTTCAGATGCAGAAACAGGGGCATGCCCCCAGGGAGGGAGCACAGGATCTGTATCCCGGCGGGCGTGTTGTGAATCGCGCTTTCAGTCCTCGCCAGCGAGAAGCACTTTTCCACCAGCGACATCAGCTGCAGCGCGAATTCGTTCAACGTCATCCCATTGGCGCCGTTGTCCAAGAAGATGTGAGATTCCAGATACACCCCAGCGGCCTTGAGTTTTTTGGACTTCGAAACCCTCGACAGGCTCTTCAGCAGCTGTTCCATCTCGTAATCCGCCTCCCGGTACATGGTGGTGCAGAGGAACACGCGACTGCGCTTCTCTCCCGCTCGGAGCCACTCTCCGAACGAGATGGAGAATGGGTTGTAGTTGAGGAAAAGATTCTGGTCGAAGCAGACACTGATGTAGCTGATGGTCAGGAAACTTTCGATTTCTGGCCTGAACAAGATGTCTGACGGCGGAAAATAATTTTTCCTGAGAGTCGCCAGCGGGATGAGCCAGAGCACGAGGGAGGTCACAAGAACGGCGACCTCGAAGTTTCTCAGCACGCACGCCGGAAGTCCGATCTCCAAGGGTATGGCACCCGTGCAGTTGAGGAGGAATAATACTGAAGCCACGAGGGTGGACAGCACGGTCGGAAATACGAGCGAAGAGCGGGTAGCTGTGTAGTAAGCGCCGAGCCGGGTGTTGGCGCACGCGGCCACGTTGCTTAGACAATGCGCTATGAGCGGGTAGACCAAGGCCTGGGTATTGTGCAGCTCAAGCAGCCCTTGCCACAAGAACAGCGGAGCGCGGCTCACCTCCCGACCTGTGACCCCTAGCGTGGACGTCAGGATGCAGAAGCCGACCAAACAGGTCACCCTGACCACGCCCAGCAGCAGTCCCACGTTGTGCCGCTGCGCGAGGGAGGACTTCTCGGGCGACAGCACGTGCTGACGCACTGGCCTGCACCAGACGACAGACAACGCCAGCAGGCTGGCCACCAGCGACACAGACTGGGCCGTGTCCAGCACTCGCTGCACGACAAGCATAGCGGCCAGCACCACGAAGCCCACCAGACCCAGGAAGCACAGCACGATGCTGAAAGCACGCCAGCCCAGACCAGCCGTGGACGCTTCCGGAACCCGGGATGGCGTCTAGAAGAGAAACAACAGACGTGATTTCTTTGTTTGTTTGTTTTTCGTTTCTTGTTGTTTTTGTTGTTTTGTCTGCCGCTAATTGGTATAAAATCGTTTCATTTCGGGGTTATCAGAGACAAATGACTTCTGCCTTCCACACTAAAAATTATTCTTTCCTTCCATTTTTGCTTTCTTGCTTTCTTGTTTTTCTAATTCTACATTCCTCCTTTCAATCTACTTTGCCTTATTCATTGGTTTCCTCGTTTCTGTTACTAAACTTTATTACAAATTTTGTAAACAAAAATCAAAATGTAGCGTTTTCCCCTTGGAACTGGGTTCCTAGTTTAACACGTTTGCTGAAATTGCTGCTTACTGACACATCAAAGCACATGTACTTACTGTGTTGGGCCGCCACTGGTCGAGCACAGCTTGCAACAGCAGCACGACATTCATCAGTGGCAGAACGACGTACACTGGCAGAGCTGCCGCAACCTCAGTAGTGAAAAAGGTCAGCGCGGCTGACTCCAGGATCGCAATAAAGATGTCCTAAGGTACATCATCATCATCATCATCGTCAACATCATCATCATCAAAAAACAAAAATTATCAAGAACCTCAGATACACATCCTTCCAGATATTTCTATCTGCATTTCCCTCACTATTACTAATGTTTCCTTTGTTGTCCCTGCCAATTGTTCTATTACTTTGTGGGGGTTGCTGGCTCCCGCCACCAAAACGATAGTGATTGCGACTGCAGGCCATCAGGTTCTGCACTGGGGTTTGTAATGACTTTATAAAGACACTATA
>SMGT01010272.1:253918-269160 GCA_004794575.1 Lanistes nyassanus
ATCATCATCATCATCATCATCATCATCACCATCAAAAAACAAAAATTATCAAGAACTTCAGATACACATCCTTCCAGATATTTCTATCTGCATTTCCCTCACTGTTACTAACGTTTCCTTTGTTGTCCCTGCCAATTGTTCTATTACTTTGTGGGGGTTGCTGGCTCCCGCCACCAAAACGATAGTGATTGCCACTGCAGGCCATCAGGTTTGTAATGACTTTATAAAGACACTATAATACAAGATAATAATGATACTACAATAAACATTATAGTATAGTACAAGCCAGTTATTACAGGATTTCGACTGAAATAGTCAGTGAAATAACTGTCTAATGTTACAAGAGTTACTATATTTCTTCGTTGTTCTTCGCCAGCTTGTACTTAGATCTTTCGTATCCAAACACTTCTTGAAAACACTAACTCGTAAAGGTACCATACTTACCAGTAGCACCAGACGAAAGGGAGGCCACTGTACAAAAGAGCCCGAGACTAGAAGAGTGGACCCCCATAGCGTACGCACAACTGACAGCACTTCCGGCACCACCATGACCAAACACAGAGTCGCATACCTGTAACAGGGAGGTTTCTTCAGTTTCTTTCATTCTCTTTCCTTTAATGCACGATGGATATAGGCAGACTGACGTACGTACGGACTGATAGAAAGACAGAGACAGACCGATACCAATCAAGTATCACCTGACAAGAAATAATAATTTACAAACCACTAGGGCAGAGTCACAGCTTTACAGAATTGTATAACTCTTAATTACTTCAGAATTACAGCAAACGTGCGCCGCATAATGCACTGCATACTTTCGCAATAACGAAATGAGCAGCGCACACCGAAAAAGAACTCCACTCAAATACTGCAAAGGCCGAGTCAGACGGATAAGAAGACGTGAAATAAAAGAATGAAAAACAGATTTTTTAAAAAAAAGGCCCTTGATATTTTCTTGCTGTCCTCAGCTGAAAACGTTCCCATCCCACAAGGCGAGGGGTTTCTCTTTCACATTGACCTTTCAACCTGAGGAGTTGCTTTCCACCTGACACCAAGGTTAACAAGAGACCATTACATTCAAGCTTCATGCTGACTCAACTTCCGTGTGCACTAACGTTTCTAGATGTGTGTCGACGGAAGATTTCGAAGGGTTTTTTTCCCATTAGTTTTACGTGGCGATTTAAGGTGTCTTTTTCTGTTCTTCTGATCTTCCTATCAACCTTCCGCATTTTAACTGTTCTAATACTATAGTACATGCACGTATAAACCAGTGTTCATTTGCCAATGGGCTATTCAGTCCTCCATCAAAACGGTGAAGACGACTCGAACGAGACAGGAAATTCCATGTAGTTTACTAGTCTACGCAGTTGCGTTTCCTCTGAGAACAATATAGGATATGTTCTGAATGTGTACATGTCATCTTTATTATTAAATTCTACTACCACATTTGCTCTTTCTTTGTATTGCAGAGGGGTCTGCCCGGGTCAACATAGGACTTTATCGATCTCTTAGATCAGAAAACAATTGCCAATCACAGTTCCAGGGACAAAGCTTGGATTATTGGGCTTGTCTGCAAATATAGGACAAGAAGACTTTTTAAATCTCGTCTTGTGCAGAATCCAGAAGAAGGGTGCTTGCGGGACAGAGAAAATAATTTAGCATATTCTTATGTTATACGCTCTGGCGCTTCTAAAAAATGTGATATAAACTATACTATTTCAAAAAACTGATTGTGTTATTTTCTTTCTAAAAAAAACCGCCATTAACTTCATAAGAACGAAGGAATTGAAACACTTTAGTCTATTGTTAAAATCAAAGTTAAACCCTTGTCCCTTTTTCAAGACACCTGAGAAACTTCACAGGAAAGGAAACCATAAACAGCATCCATATGATAAGAATGCAGATTACATCAAGGCATCCTTTCCATGCCCGACAAATCTGTGAGAGGAAGTCATTAATGAGCCACTGGCTTGGGTTACTGGGCATGTCTGCAAATACAGGACAAGAAAACTTTTTTTGAATCTCGTCTTCTGCAGAATCCAAAAGGAGGACTAAGTCTAAAGAACACAAAATGTGTTTTTCGGCAATTTTCAGTCACACGGCAGACTGCAAGGCGTTCAAGGGGCTGGACTTTTCTCCGTTCAGAGCTACTGTGGGCGAACTCCATGACGGTAGCAGATTCACTCATTATTGAGCAGGGCATCTTTACACCTTGCGAACTGTTTGGTCGGCAAATACCAGCAACCCCTGCTTGCCGAACTAGCGACCCCGAGCGTCTGTGGCGAGAACGTGTCATGCGCCCTGCATCCCCCAGCTGGTGGATCTTCACCAAAGTCTTTCTCAGAAGCCTCGTTTTGGAGGGACCGTCAGGTCCTGAACTGCACAGTCACGTGCAGCGAGAAAAGCTTAAGGTGGGGCAATAAAACTGTGCTTTCCTTTCACTGTACGTTCTGGTCCGACCACGTTGAACGCAATCCCAAACTTAGACTCAAGAAATACATCGTTGTAAGAAAGTTGCCATGGCTGAATAAATAATCCAAAAAATGGCAAGAAAACTAAGCTCCTTGGTTGGAACTTTATCCAGGACTTTGAAGGCGTTCTTGATTCTACTTTTCATCCCACGGGTCTATCTTTGGGCCGGATCCATGCAGTGATTTAGACGCTCAACGCCTTTCCTGAAGTGGTGGAAAGACGAATGTGATCTCTATCCATGCGTCCGTCTACCTGCCTACCTATCTACCTACCTACCTATCTACCTACCTACCTACGTCTCTTTCAGCTTGACTCGCGTACTCATAGGCTCTATCGCACACACCCGCGCAAATGCGCATACGTGCTTCCACATACATGTGCCTGACAAAATGTTTTAACAGAGTCGAGTATACAAAATTGTGTATCCATCTCTTGTGTCCCAGCGTTTGCCGTTGAATGGTACCTGTAGAAACCCTTCCCCCGTCCATGACACCTGGGTCAATGTTTGTTGTGCTTTCAGACATCCCCTGCAGTAGTAGTCGTTCACTGACTCCCTCACTTTGTACACAGGCGTGAAAAACTGTCAGTACAAACGTGAGCACAGACCTTCGTACAGGTGGCCCACGCCATACGGCGATCTAGGGCAGCGGGAGAGAACTCTTACCACTGATGGGGCGGTGATGACGGCTTACTGCCCCACAGGAAGAGCAGGCTTGCTTTCGACGCTGTCATGGCAACGGTACCAAACACGGCCAACGCACACGCCGCTAACGCCTGCCAAAACAGGACAGGAAATAGAAATTATTATTAAAATAAATAACAACAATCTAACAACAACAAGAAGAAAGCAAATCAACAAATGCACGTTTTCTTTAAAACCGATCTAAATATACTACTACGTAATACATTATTGCACGTTATTTGAGGCTGAATTATTCCTTTTTCAACTAGTTCATTCGTTGTGATAAATAAATAATAAATAATTCATTTTAGATTTGGTGTTTTACCCACCCTCACCCACTCGCAAGTAGATATGCTCTGAGTTTAGAAAATACCGGGAGTGAGAAAATAATAAATCTCTCACACATCTTGTAACTATCTCTTTTCCTTTCAATGTTTACATGTCCGTGTTCTTTCTTTCTTTCTTTCTTTCTTTCTTTCTTTCTTTCTTTCTTTCATTAGTGAACCTCCATCCTTCCTTTTTTTTCCTTTTTGTGCATATTCTCTCACAATGCCGTGATTTCCTATAATTCTGATATTTAATCTTGCATTTAGCTTTAATAACAAGCCGCAAGCCTTTAAATTCGTCATATTGGTCTGTTACACCTTAGACTGTATCACAGAGGTATCACACACCATAGGCTGTAGCAACAGCTTCTGTTCTACGCATAGTCCGGCCCGTTCTTCTCCAGCTACACCTTCAGTTGATCACAGGCAACCAGTTTTGTCTCAGCTCTATTTCCCACATCCAGCCAACAAACTTTCTTCCACGTGCATCCGCCTTTTATAGCAGTTAGCAACTTTTTCTTGGATACATCTGCTCCTATATTACCCAAGCGTTGTCCCTCTCACCACCATCTTCTACACATAATCAACCTCCTCCTCTCCGACTGCCGAGGTTCTCTAGGTCTATATGCTATAGTCTTTTGCCAGCAAGCAGATTCTCTCCTATCCATGAAATACAAACACCCAGTGACCTTCAGTTCTTTGGACCAGTGATAGTTACTGCTGTTGTCTATTTTATCGGTTGTTGTTGTTGTTGCTGCTGCTGCTGTTGTTTTTGTTGCTATTGTTTTGTTTTCTTTGCCATCCTCGTTTCGTTCAAACCTTTTGCTTTAGCGCACTCACTGATCTTAGCGTTCATCCTGAAGCGACCGAATGTATGTTAAGTGCATGTTTAGGGGTAGGGTCTCACGCAGACCTACAGGCAGGCAGGGGCTTGAGGTGCCTGTCTCCCTGCCGCAGCACCTGAGCTCTGCAAATGTCAGACTCCGGGCAGACCCTAAAGGACACGTCTGCACGTGCGCCACGCGAGGGGGTAAAGGTCAGCGCGTACTACGGCCACACAACCAGCAACATTGTCGAGCGTCTGGAACTACCAACCACGTGAGCACAGAGACTCCGACAGATCTTTCTCTAAAGCACTCTGTAGATGGCAAGAGAGTTACTTCCCCTAAAGTATTTCCACAACACAAGGTAACAACAATTTTGCAGTTATGAAGTTATGAATTTAGAATTATTTACCGGATGCGGGAGAATTATTCATAAATATTTGTGGAAAGGAAAATAAGAAAGGAGACGCAGCCGAAAAGAAAGAAAGAAAGAAAGAAAGAAACTGTAATTGAACACAAACTGTTTTATAGTTATGTTTCTTTACTGTTTTCAAGTCAACTGCTATAGCTGCCTGAGGCGGACTGTCTCCCAGTTCAAGAAACGAAACTAACAAAACACGTTTGTGTGGGGCTCAAGTAGAATTGTGACCATGTGTGCTGAGCTCCATTGCTCGCCATTATGCCCTCAGCTCCAAGACAGCCGTGTAGAGAACGAAGCACAGGCGACAGTATCGGGATGTCTCGTGAGATTTCAGTTTTTACAGCTGCCATGTTGCCCAAGGGCTTACAACTCCTACGTGATGGTGGGAGAGGGTTTTACCTGACTTGTCACGAAATCCCTCCCTTTTTCTTTCGCCGCTGCATTTTTTTTAAGGTGGGGGTAATGGGCTTCGTTCAGAAACTGCACACAAACTAGCATTGGCGGCTTGACCCTTTGAAATGAACTATTCCGGACCACCCCAAAGCATTCAGATTAAGAGGAAGTCTGTAGGGAAACTGCACCAAGGCTGAGAAAGCAGGACACGAGGGACACCAGGGCCCTTACCCACACCTCACTGTTCTAAAATACTGGAACATGCGTTACAGGTTATGTGACGGACACACACTGTGAATGCATGTTCTCGACTTTGGGTTTGCAAATGTCGGCACAGAGCACAGCTAAAATCAGTTAGCGATTAAAAACGGATATTTTATGAGTCAAAGCTTTCATGCTACCAGAGATTGTGTATGTGCGTGCATACGTTTGTTCGTGAGCGTGCGCGTGCGTGCGTGCGTGCGTGCGTGCGTGCGTGCGTGCGTGCGTGCGTGCGTGCGTGCGTGCGTGCGTGCGTGCGTGCGTGTACAAACAAAATACACAGTTCATTCTGCGAAAGGGCACGCCTTCCAGGTCAATCCTTCTCTTTCCATGTTATTCTCAACAGTTTAGTGTCCTTGACCCCTTAACACTCCTCTACACTCAGCATCAAAAAGTTGTTTTTTTCAACAAGCCTACAATTTCCCGCATGGTGTGATTCTACCCAGCCTATGCAGTACCCTGGTTCTATTATACCTGGCTTCTGATTGTCGTTGTTGGGGCATTCGTATTCTGTTCTATGCGGTAGAGTGGATCTCACGAGACTACGTTATTCTTTAGCAGATTATGGCACCTTTAAAAAATAAATATCGATTTGGAGAACGCATATTAAAAGGACTTAAAAACAGCGGGAAAAAATGTGCATACGTGATCTAATCAGCAAATTGGATTACATGTACAGAATGTAATTATAGCGCCTGGTGCTATGGTGATGTGTGACCCATCACCTCAAAGTAATCTTAACTTGCACATAACAATTTTAAAGGGAGGGGAGGGGGAACCAGAAAGGTAACTGGCATGGTGACAAGATTTTTTTAAAGAAAAAGATTAACTCCTCATTTAAACGTTTTGAAAATATACAGCTTTTACTTTAAACTCATCGAAAAATGTTCTGAAACATTATTTCAATCGAGGTACCCTTTGTTAATTAATCACAGTATTTATGATAAATTTTGAATCTTCGAATTTCTCAGAATGGCTTCTTCTCGCTTTTTGTAATAGTTGTGTGAGAGAGAGAGAAACAGAGGCAGGCAGACAGACAGACAAACAAAGTCAGAGAGAAAGAGAGAGAGAGAATCCGAACTATTTATTGACTTCTGGTCTTTTCAAGAATCATAATGGGGTAAACATGGTTCAGGGGTTTTTTCTTTCTCTCTCTCTCTCTCACAACTATTACAAACGTCCGAGAAGAAGCCATTCTGAGAAATTCGAAGATTCAAAATTTATCATAAATACTGTGATTCTTGAAAACTGGTACTAGTACGATTACAGCCTCTCTCCACGTCTCCACATCTCCACATCACATCTCTACATCTCTACATCGCCCACCTACTACTCTATTTGCCCATCGGTTGACCTCCGCATTTCCGCATTTCTGTTCCACATGCCTAACCAGATTTCAGGTTTCTAATAGCTGTACATACACCATCTTGTCTGATTTCTTCAAGTTCTTTTATGACCGACAATATCGAAATCAACAGATCGAGGAGTGGGGAGGAGAGAAAGAGAGAAGATAAATCTTTAATTTTCGAGGGCAGTGGAATAAGCACACGATGCTCTTTTTTTCACGTCCAGCCCTCGAGATTAGTGAAGGGGGAAGCAACAAAGAAAATCTTTAATTATTAAATGTTTAATTATCAAAATTATCAAAGCATAAGGATACAAGGACAATATATGTAGTTGGCGAATGAAAGGAAAGGTCGTGTAATGTAAAACGTCTAGCACAGAAGCAACACGTGCATGGTAAGGAGGTAATATCTCAAGGAATAAAGAGATCGTTACATTACAGAAGTAATGCTGGTTCACGTTATTTCAGAAAAAGGAAGTTAGTGAAGTGCATCCAATTCCTGATTCAGGTTTAGTGACAGGCAGTTAAGATTACCAAGCACGATTTCCCGGGCAGTGTTTTGGTTTTGAGCACGAGCGCGGACATGTCAAGAAACGTGAGTGAATGACGTCACAAAGGGGAGTTGATACATCATTAACAGTGGATAAGGTCTACAGTCGATGAAGTCTGTAGCTGATAAAAATTGACCGGACCTATTAATCCAACAGAAGCAGAGTCCGGAGAGAAAGTTTCTGCTACGAGGCTTATGATTGTTTGTTTGGGGTTTTTTCCTCCAAAAAAGTGTCGTTTCTGTGCTGCTGGATAACCTTGTAAGAAAACCACGCCAAAAGACCACTATCAGACTGTGCAACTATAAGGCTAAGGGTTAACATCACCTGTATACCCTTCTCACCACCCAGCTTCCTTCCATCTTCCTCTCCATGTGTCATCCCTTCTCTCACTCCTCCAATCCCGCCCCAATATTTTAAAAAGTTATTTATCGTTAAAACATGACGTGATGAAAACTCATAAAAGAAAGAAAGAAAGAAAGAAAGAAAGAAAGAAAGAAAGAAAGAAAGAAAGAAAGAAAGAAAGAAAGAAAGAAAGAAAGAAGATTGTTTATTCTTTAACGTCTAGCCGCACACGAGGTGCATATCAGAATGGTGTTGTTCGAGACAACTTTACGTCCTGCCGCGCTGGAACTGCTGTCGCAACACAGGTTTCAATGCCAACCAGTCCCATTATACTGACAGGGGACTAATCAGACCTAGTATTGTTCCCGAGACTGGCAGGGGTCAGGGCAGGGGTCATGGCAGGGCGCCGACCTCCCGCCTGGAAGCAGTCGCCTTAACTCTTTGACCACCGAGGCGGTCGAGAAAGAAAGAAAGAAAAAGGGTTTTTCTGAGAAATACAGTGGAAAAATAACGTCTTTATCATTTTACAGGGTAGAGCAAGGCTAATAATGAACGAACTTTTGGGAGTTATAACCTTTCAAAATCTAATTGTGTTCGGTGGGGGTTGCGGGACTTAAACAGCCACTCTTTTTAATCCCGTTAAACGCAGTCTGAAGGTGAGTGAATTATTATCGACAGTTGAATATATTTCTTCCGTCATTTGGCAGAAAGCAGTATGTCCACCTCTGGCAAAAAATTAGGTTTTTGCTCCAGCAGGCACATCGATCAAAGCTCTATTTTATGACCAAAACAATCAAGCGTGTGACTTTCTTAGATTATGAGATAACGAAATGTTTCTGGACTTACTGTTTTCTGCCGTCAATCAACATGCTTGTCATGACACAGCAAGAAGAAAGCAGTAAGTCCAAAAACCAATTCACGTTCACCTATTTAAAGTATTTGACAAACGCTGCTCCCCTCCACACACGACAGCTACAACTGTAACGGGTGGATTCCAAGTCTAATGGCTGGACTTGCTTTCCTTCTTATGTTGGATTCTGACAATGGATATTAACAAAAAGCTGGAAAATCAAGTCCCTTGACTGGCGTTCCTTTCTTTGGCTAGCTGGATCTAAAAATACATCATCGAGAAAAACGCAGGCAGATGACAGTGAGTACTCATTTTAACGCTTTTATTGGGACTTTTATCATAGTTTACACACACTACCTTTCACAATACTCTTTTATCGCTGTTTTTTCGTTCGGCAGTAGAAACTTTCGAAATCCTGCAGTTTCGAATGAGTTAAAGGCATGAAGAACAAACACACATACATACAAAACAGGTTTTTCCTCAGGACATGCTTCAGTGAACTTACTGCTGTCTGCCAAAGGACGGCAGATTTATCTCTCACGCTTACTAACAAAGCTGAAATGATGTTAACGGGCGCAGATAAATTAAAAGAAAGAAAGAAAGAAAGAAAGAAAGAAAGAAAGAAAGAAAGAAAGAAAGAAAGAAAGAAAGAAAGAAAGAAAGAACTATGTGAACAGGAACGAAAGAAGCGTCTTGAATTTTGAGAAAACTAGCGCAGAAAATAGCCATATGATCAAGTTTGTGGTAAACGAAAAAGTCCCTCTCCATTAAAGCTTTTGCTGACAAAATCAAATGAACAGACCTTTCTGAGTTTCATTTCTGCTGTCGTCAGCGTTTTGTCAGTGCGCGTTGCTTGAAAGCTCCACGGCGTTCTCAAATAAAACACCTCCGAAAAATCCTCTTTTAAAAAACTCCTTTCCTGCTTCAAAACTTCTCTGCATTCCCCTTCATTTTTCGTCTCAAGTTCTTCTAAACATTTCTTTCAAAGCCCATGCTTTCTGGAACCTTCCGTCTTCAAAGCCGGTGCCCACCTGTGGCGGCTGCTAGGTGTCTGCGACCAGATCAAGCCCACCAGCGTGGCCGCTGCCTGTCCAAATTTGTGTGCCAACAGGGAGACGTTTGTTTCCAGAAGGTTTAAGCAGGGCTGCCTAGGGGCACGCGAGCACAGGAACAGCCGATTGCCCGTCACCCTTTCTGGACAGCAGGGCACAGCTCCAAGTCAGCGCTCGTGCGACGAAAGGGGGTGTAATCACGTAATCATTGGCAGCGAAGGCAATTCAGACGTAGCCTATCAAACGTTTACGTCATTCCCTGGACTAGATACTATAAAAAGTACTGGAGGGGTGGAGAAGAGTAAGAATACAGGGCGGGTAAAGTCTAAGGAGTGTAACCACACGGGCAAGAGGATACATTTAATGTCAAGATAAGTGTACATGTTGGGGAGGGTGGAATGAGGAGGAATGCCTAATTTGAAGGTGGTCAGGTGTAATAGAGGTTAGAGAGAAGAGTGGAGGTTAGTGCGAGGGGGCGGGGCGCCAAACGACGTGAGGCTCTGACAGAGGTGAACGGGAGAAACCGAACCACAAGGATGGACAGAGGGATAGAGCAAAACCGAACCACAGAGATGGACAGAAGGACAGAGCAAAACAGAACCACAGAGATGGACAGAAGGACAGAGCAAAATAGAACCCCAAAGGGGTGGAAAGAAAAATGCAAACCTACGTAGCCGTTAAGGAAGGGGGATAAATGATACATGAACGACCTTCTGCTTTGCGCAGGTACCAGGGAAAGGCGGGGTATTCTTAAAATACATTGTGCGCATGCCTCGAGCGTCTACGAGCTTCTTAAAGCTACAGGATGTTGGTCTTCAACGATTCGGAAAAGACGAAGGACTCCGAACGAGACACCAGCGAACGACAGCACACCACGCTAAACGACACCCGTCTAGATCAGACCTATTTCGTGGGTGGAAAAGAGGGTAGTTAATGGGAGGAAATCCCAACAGATGGACTGATAAGGGTAGATAGGGTGGCGCAGTGCGGCAGGAAAGCACAGTTCCTGATGCCTGGAGATTAGCCAGCGAGACAGTTTTTCCGACGTCGTCGTGTGGTGCATGCACATAGATATCAAAGGGCGTTTCAGTTTGCACGTGCTTAACGGGTGCCTGCTGTTTGTTGTCGTCCCACCACGTCTCCCTCCGCCAACGCAGTCCTCCACGCGATCCCGTCACGACTGATGTGGAGTGTGGAGATTTATGGCAGGTTTGCAAACACGCGTTCAGGCATGGGGCCGCATACCAGGTACACATACGACTACCGGCGAATCTCGTTCTGTATGATTTCGACTCGCTTGACGTCCTGCGATATTGCTCTGCTATCAAGTGCGTTCATTTATAATTATTTCGAAGTATTTTTGTAGTGTAGTGCTTGAAACAATTGTCATTTGTGTGCATCGCTCGATTTTTCAGAAGTTTCGAGTTCGTAATGAAGAAACTGTCTGTTTTACCTCCTACATCTCTTCCACCCTGCTTCTCCTCCTTTTCTCTCTCCAGAGTTTTCTCTTGCTATTTATATCTTCTCAACTTCGTCCCTTCCTAAATGTGCGGGACTAGGTGCAGGAATCAAGCAGGTGTGGACAAGCAGGAATGTCAAGTGTATTCAACTTCTCGCGCACCCTGTGGCGAGTCTTAGCATATCGGTAACGCGTGGTTTGTCACTGGTAACAAAAGGCAGTGGGTTGGATCCGGATTCCGTATCAAGTACACGGACTTGTGACTCCTGCTGGCAGGGCTATCGTCTGGAGCCTTCACCAGGTACTCTGGTTCACTCCACCTTCCTCTTCTTCCATCCCCCCTCATCACCCGATCGAGCCCCGTTGTCGACGGCGTAAAATGACCAAACACCCCATTTTAACTGTGCTGCTTCGTCTTTTCCTAGTATCCAAACAACCACTTCCCTAATCCAATAGCGTATTCGTTCCCATAATTTAATGAATCACTCCGCCCCCTCCCTGCGCCCGAAGTAGGGGGAGGGGGGCATTTCCCCGAACGGCGCGAAATCCATAACGCATCCCGAAGGATTTTCTGGAGTTTGCTCACCAGCGAAGCGGGCAAACGTGAGAGCATCGGGAACAGGGACACTCCTGCAAGCCGAGGAATCTCTTGTCACCTTTGTGTGGAGTGAAGGCTGACAGAGCCTCCTTGATTCCTCGGCTAAACAAAAGAGTGTCAGTCGTGTCTTTGAGGTGTCCCGACGTCGGCTTGGCCACTTCGCGCTCCGGAAAATCTTTGCCGCTTCGCCAATAGATCTGACGATGCTTCGTGATCGTGTTTCACAGCTCTCCGCTAACTAGGAGACAGCTCTCCGCTAACTAGGAGACAGCTCTCCGCTAAGAGACAGCACTCCGCAAACTAGGAGACAGCTCTCCGCTAGCTACGAGGCAGCTCTCTGCTAACTAGGAGACAGCTCTCCGCTAGCTACGAGGCAGCTCTCTGCTAACTAGGAGACAGCTAGCTCTCTGCTAATTAGGAGACAGCTCTCCTCTGACTAACAATGGCACAACCAAACGCTGATGGGATAGTAGAAAAAAAAAGACGAAGCAACACAGGTAAACTTTTAATTAATTGACGTCTGCCGCTATTTTTGTTTACACTTTTCCCTTTTATTTTTTAAAAGGGGAGAGTTGGAACCTCTAGAATGCATTATAATTTTTGTTTTTTTGTAAATTAGAGCCCTCTTTCAGCTCGATTATCAATTCACTCTAACTGATAAGAACAAGAAAGTTAATTAATACATATTTGTGACTAAAGGCGTGCTTCTGTGGCTTCTGAGGTACTGCTTGTGGTGTAACCAGAATCTCCTGCTGGGTTGATAGGGTTCATCCAGACTCACTTTACACAGGCCTGCCCAAGCATCACACGCTGCAGTGTACCTAAAGTACATACATAATTCTGTACTTTTAAGTATGAGCTTCAAGAAATGTAAACCACTGGGCGTCCTCGGGTTAACCGTGTCAAAGGTCAGAGACCAGGTTGATGGTGATTAGTGATCGTGCGGGCCTCCTCTCCACCCGACAATCTACCGGCTGTGACGTCAGCTCCTGGTAGATCTACTGATTACCAATGGTATTTGAGTGTGGAGTAATAATTAGCCTCGAGTAATGTTTATTCCACCAACGCATAGCTTGAGCGACGTCGACCAGTTTTCAAAACACACATGCACACGCATGCACCCACACACCCACTCCCACACACACCCACACACACCCACACCCACACACGTTACCCCCCTTTCTTTTGTGTGGCTATAGTTGCTTGTAAAACAACAAAAACAACAAAACGAAGGACAACAATTAAACAAACCTTTACTTTCTCCAATTCGAATTTTTATACCAATTTGTTTAGCTTGGCAGTACAGCAGTCATCTCATTTCGTTCCTCTTTTCCTCCTCTTAACAGGTATCTAATACATGTATTTCTTATAAGTTTATAGATTTGGGTTGATTGTTATGTAACCGCTTTTAGTTGGGTTGCTGTTGTGGTACTGTATCTCAATGAATGTAATAATAAAGGAACGAGAAAAAATTTAGTGTTACCGCCGCAGTAAACATATATTTCCTTGCAGCAAAAAAATAAGTTTGTTTCCGGGCGGGAAAAGTTTCTTTTTTAAGCTGGCGGCGTAGCGCATTCACGTGATGCGAGAAGAGAGAAAAATTGAGCAGTCCCGGGAGGTATTGAGACCGTGTGGGAGACGTTTTGTCGCAATATTCTCTCCGCGCGGAAAGAATGTTTCTCGCGTGTAAGTAACGCACATCCTATCCTGTGACTCAAGCATGATCACGCAATACGCACACACAAACTCACGCGCATTCGCGAACGAACAGACAGCCAGTCAGAGGCTGAGCGGAGAGGAAGCGAAAGAGGATGGCACTGGGAGGGACAAGGGGGAATGGGGAGAGTGACTGGATAAGAGAGTATCAACGATACTGGCAAAGCGCAGGCGCCCGTCCCAACTACCCAGGCAGAGACACGGAGTGGGCAAAGCAAAAGATCACGAGCCAGCCTTGACACCCAGTTAGCGAAATTAGTTGCGGGGCTTTGAGCTTGCCTTCCGTCTACCGTCACCCAGGTATCACATTCTACATTACAGCCTAAGTTTTGTTTGGGGTCTTTCCCCCGAGATGGGGGGGGGGAAATAAGGGAAAGAACAGGTGTCGGCGTCCTGCTAGCTGGTGCATTGTGGGGCATACACAAAGCAAGTTTTGGTACGAACCGGGGCATGCACGCATATCGACCCAAAATCGTACGCATTCACAATCAATAAACACGCGCATAGGCATGTAAGCACACAAGCAAGCCTGTGCGCGCGCACACACACACACACACACTCGCACATTATCTCTCTCAAACACACAAGCACACACACGTCACATACACAAGATTGAAAATTTTGTTTGGGCAAGTAGGTATGACGTAAGTTTTGCTTAATACAACCAAGATGTCTACTTGATCAAGCCAACTGTGCTTTTAAAATTTTTTTTTTAAAAAACCAAGTTTGGACCATATAAACTTTAGGCCATTTGAGAAGGCTATAGTTTAGAAGAATTCCACAATCATACAGTGCCTCCTTCCGCAATTCTGAACTTTTAAAAATTCTTTTACCTGGTTATTTTAAGGAGCTATAGGGGCCACTGTGCCAAGCAATAAAGGGTCCTTCCGCGCACCGATCCCTTCCTTGTTTGTGCACTCCCTCTAGCACGTCATCTTTACTTGTGTCACAGCTGGGCGATACTCCAGTTCTCAAAAGAATTTATGATACCTGGCGACTTACAAGCCCACCTCACCCTGTCTAGGTGTGCCGGGTTCATATTCACTCGACGTCTTCTGGGCGGATTAGATTTCTCTGTTGAGAAGACTCACACGATGATTACCGAGAACAGCGTGGTCAGACACTTCACCTTGTGTTTCATGCCGCCTTGTTAAAAGTTCTTAAGATGAAATAACTTCCGAGATTTTCAGACATTCACCTGACTATATCGTGAGAAGAAAAGCGTGGCGGGGAATGAAAGCGAGGGTTAAGCCAGCCCAGCGCTTCCTTTTGCTGATTACGGAAGTAGCTAATTGGCCCCACACATAATGATGTCGGCTGTAGCTTAGGTAGGTTCTGTTTGAGCCAGCATGATCCTGTTTTGTGAATGACGGCTTGATGAGAAAAAAAAACCCTCAAGTACTTATGTTAGAAATGGATATTCACTACAGCCCTTTCCCTTCAAGTGTAACACTTTTCTGCGCATATTAGTGCCAAAGCATCTTTATCAATGTATTAATTCAACATTTTAATGAAATTTCTATTGTTACGTTTGATAAATAACTGTATGTCCTTTTTCTGTCATATTGGAAGAACCGCCTTAGAATTCCGTCTTTTGTCAAAGTTTTTTATTCTTTTTATTTATTTGTTTGTTTTTATTTTGTTTCCTCCTGTCCATCAACCTAGACCGCCTCGGTGGTCTAGTGGTTAAGGCGTCCGCTTCCGAGGCGGGAGGTCGGTGGTTCGCATCCCAGCCGAGTCGCTAGCTAGTCGCTAATCTAGTAGCTGCCCTGCCAGACTCCAGGCACTACAGGGAACAGTACTAGGACTGGTTGGCCCGGTGTCAGTATAATGTGACTGGGTGGGACTGAGGCCCGTGTTGTGACAGCAGTCCCACGTGTGGCAGCACGTATAAACTTTGTCTAAGCAACACCGTCCTGATATGCACATAGTTTGCGGCTGGACGTTAAG
>SMGT01010272.1:271226-288706 GCA_004794575.1 Lanistes nyassanus
TAAAGGCATTACTTTCCAGAATCGATTTTATCGATGGCTTTACTGGTTATGGGTGGGGGGTCTTTTGTTTGGTTTGGTTTTTTGTATTCGTGTTTGTTTTTATTTGGTTTTTTAAGACTTTTTTTGCGTGCTGTTTACTGGCTTGTGCAAAACAAGCACGTAAAATGGCTTAGTTGTATATGCATGAAAAAAGAACTTACAGCATACACGAACACGTTCCCCCAAAGCACGTTAATCTAAATATTTGTGAAGGCAGACAGAGGGCAGTACAGAGAATAAAGACAACGTGAATAACGGGAAACAGACGGGGAGTGAGAGAAAGGGAAGCTACAAGAGGATACAGAAAAGGAAAGGAAAGACAGCCCACATACACAGACTTTTAAAACACACATAGACACGCACTCACACACATATATTCACACGAACGCACGCGCACACACAAATACATGCGCGCGCACATACAGAGATAAAGAGCGCGAAAGAGAGATACTTAGAAAAACTGACAATCTGGCAAGCGGATTGCACGGTGGTACCACTGAAAACTAGAAGGAAACACCATCACCCTTATGAGAAACGCATTTTACACTTTTAAAAATCGCTGTCTGTTTCACCGTATGGAAGATTCTGCTATTTAAATTTTGTCCACGAGTTTTGTTGTTTGTAAGATTCCTGACAAAGCCGACTCCCGGATGACTGCACTTGTACCCACTGCAATCGGTGGAGGGGACAGAAAACAGAAGGGTAAGCTCGTCACACGCGTTTGTGACCCATTGACCACAGTTACACATCAGCGTCGGCAATCATCGGCTTTCTCCGTCTCGCTCTCGGCGATCTCCGGCGCGGGCGACCTGGCGAGCAAACTAGAGCGTTTGACGCCTGTTAGCTTTGCTTTCGCACGTCTCCGCTGCACACGGCGGCAGGTGAGGGGCGTGAGGTTCTGACGCAGGCAGATTGGGAGGAAAGGTTCCGTCGGTGCCAAAAATAGGCGTGTGCATGTGCAGGGGGGGGGGGACGGGAGGCGTCCACCGTTTAAACATGCAGGGAGGTGGTGACAGTCTCCACTCAAATTGGTCGACACGTGTCACCGCCATGAATGGATATATCAATAGACTGATAGATGCAGCTTAGTGTATGTGTATGCATGTGTGTGCACGTACATACCTGTTTTAACCCTGACTTGCTGTGATTTTGTAAGGCCCTTTTAAAATACATTTTGCGCATGTGGTTCTGTATTCCGAAGCATCGTGAGCCATCATTTCATGAAATGTCTCCCTCAAATGTTACCACAGGGCAGCAAAGCATCGGCAGTTGCCTAAAACTAGAGCAATGCTGTATCACTATTCCTGCACAAGTAGTTTAGTTCGTGCATACCACATGAGAAGCCATGGTGGCCGATGCCAAGCCGCTGTGACATCGTTTGAGGTGAAGCGACATCAGAGATGGTCGCCTGACACGTGGCCTTTCCACTGCGATCTACTACTTTGTCGACAGCTGCAACGGGTCGTGTAGTTGGCGAAGCGGTCACAAAATGCTCTTCCTGTTGTGGACTTTGAGGTTTGCCACATCACCAACACCAAAGCGCCAAACGTTTTGCTGTGCTCGATGGCTGATTTCCTGTCGTGTGTCACCAGCTTTACATTCATATAAACATACATAGCATGTGCACGCTTTTTGTTTTGGTTTGTTTCTGTTGGGTTTGGGTGGACAACTCTTCCACCTTGTGGTGATTTCACACTACAGGGGGAAGGGGGTCTGTAGCTGTGGTCTTCTGTGCAGGTGGTGGAAAGTTGCCGATTCCCTGATGGCTGTGGCCTTCTGTGCAGGTGGTGGAAAGTTGCTGAGTCCCTGATGGCTGTGGTCTTCTGTCTGGCTCTTTGCTGCTGTTGGTGGTTCAGCTCGTGCGCAGTGCAGTATGGGGTTTTGTCCCTGCTGGCCGATCGTACTGCCACCCTAGTCCTAATCAACTGTACCTTTAGCTTTCGTATGAGCTGTTGATGCCTTTAGTTTTATAATGCTTCGCTTTTAAATTTACTGTCCTATATCCTGCACATTTTAAATCTTATTGTTTTTATTTCGATAAGCTTCTGATTAAACACCCCCTTTTTATTATTTAAATATATCTAACATCTGGGTGACGTTCCACTAACCGCACTGTCAGTTCCATTAAATATTCCCATAACTCTTTTTTGTGGGTGCAAGGTTGTAATTGTACTTACGACCTTTTAAACTCTTCCCTTTGCTGGCCATTTAAATTGCATTCTAGCGCGACATATGGAGTGCTGAGTTCTTCTGCACAGCTACAGTCTACTGGATCTTTGTGAATCAGATAATAGCCACTGTTTAATCTCATTATTTCAACTTTGGTTTTATTATAATAAATAACTGTAGATTTTTAACGCGCGAGAACCCATTTCATGCACACTTCGCGCGGACGAGGCACACAGACACTCGTGTTTTATTATATGCTGTTTATTAGCTGTGTTGGAGTAAAATAATGTAAGTCTGTTGCTTGGTAATTATATTTCCCTCCTTGGTTGGTTATTTTTGAGGGGCAGTGCTTTGCTCGAGGTGATTTCGAGCTATTGGGTGGGGGTGGGGGGGGGGAAACGGGGTCCTATCACTAAACTGTGTACGGAAAATCCACCAGACCGATAGCTGCAGTAAGATGGCCAGTGCAGACAGGCATGCCTAACTCCTTGGTCACACCTGGATTCAAACCAGGAACCTTCCACACTCTAGTCCGTAGCTCTGCCGACAGCGCTATCCAGGCTCCCTTAGTGCCCTGACCTTACTTATTATACTTTTCTTGCCACTGCAGCGTTATCGCTGGTGTAATGGCCATTTTTCTCTCTTCTGCTGAAAAAGGTAAGTTCATCTTGATGACATTGGTGAGGGGAGGGGTTTTGCTGTTATTGGTAGTACAACAAATCGGCTTCACTGCCTTTCATTCCTGTTTTGGAAGCCGCCCAGAAAAATGTCACTTTAATTCTTAAGTTATAGAGAGAATTTGAGAAAACACTACGTCTGTTCTTTCTGGTGGGTGGTTTTGAAGGGCCTGTAGGTCTAACAGAGTCAGATACAATTAAAATGACTTTCTGTTGCTGTTTTTTTTTACCTTTCAATGCTGTTAACCTAAGGACAGTTCGTACTGCTGTAAATATGGATGTGCGAGTAGGAAGCTCAGCTGCAATATTTGTCTTCAAGATTTCATCTCTGGATTATAAATTTGCACGCTTTTGTATTAGGCGTGCTGGACTATACGGCCACGTACGTATCAGCAAGAAGATATAGAGAAGAAACGCTAGAGCCCGATAGGGTTGCGAACCCACGACACACACTCCCGTCTTGGCGATGAGCTCTACCCGGTACATTCCCCAGTGCTTTGTGCAGTTTAAAAGGACAGGTGCAGTCTAAAGAAAAAACACCCACAGCGTTGGCTGCTGCGACTTGTAGATGACGAAGTTGTCATGACGATGCGGGTCACGTCCGTGCAGCGAGAGCCCGGATAATGCCATGTTCTGGCGCTGTTGGCCCGCGTGTCAACAGGTGGGAGGTGCTGACGACGGTCTACGAGTCAACAGCGTTGTTTGCAAGCTCCTGCTCCGCCTTTCGCTGTTCTTCTCGTCATTTTTAGCAGATTTTTAAAGCCACCCGTGCGACGGCTTGTGAAAGGAGTGAGTGGGTGCCGACACTAGCTGTACCCTGTTTCGAAAGGCCATGCGAAAGACGCCGCCACAAGACGTCATTGGTTACGTCATACAGGTACCCCTCACTTTCCCTCCCCACCACTCCCTTTCCCTCCCGGCTCTCGTGCTAGTTCGTTACGCTCCAGGCGAAAATTTCCCTCGAGTCTACAGCCGACAAAAGTGAAACTACCCTTTTTACTTCGTAATGCCAGTCAAACACGGTTCGGCTGTCTGATTAACCAGCAGTGGAAGGGGTTTTGGGTCAGAACAGGTCGTTGTGTTGGCCACATCATCGTACATAAGCCAGCTGATTTTCTTTCGTCCGTTTTGGGAGATGCTCTCCAGCTGTTTGTCTGGGTTTCTGTTCAGTAATTTTGTCACCAGCAGCCATGCTGAGCCATTTTGCAAGGTGCAAGAGGCGCGTGCTTAATTCTCTAATTTTTAAACCGCGAAAGGGCTTGAACTCTTAAAATAGTACTCTTTTAACCGTCCTGGTATGCACATATTTCGCCGGGGGACGTTCACCCCAGGTCTTTTAACTGGCTACGCTGTTATGAGTGTCCACCTTTCCAACTGTCATTTCCTATGTGTACATGCATGCAGCAAGCATCTAATGTACGTCAACGTGCACACATCTGAAACCAAACGACACGAACAGTCACAGTACCGAAACCACTCAGAAAATGGTCTTTTATTTTTTTCGAGACACGTCGGTACGCTTTCACTAAATCTCTGCCTCTCGAATCTCCTGTCTTGACCCCCCTGGAAAACTGTCAATCCTGCATAGCACTAAAACTTGTAATTTCGTGGTCTCAACCGGTTGAGAATATGCTTTGCCCATAAGGACCCTTTAAACGAGAATGATCCAAAATTAATCAGAACATGGCTTCAAATACCACAAGGCTTATACGCAAGGATCGACAAACTGCCAAACGCGCTCATCACATGAACCACTACCAACTCAGAATTGGTTCACTATGCACGACAGTGGACGAAACAGCTTGGTATTGATAGTTACACTGTTACAGAAACATAATATCAAGTAACTGCTTGCAGTCGTGGAACAGGTTTGACATTTTTTCATTATCTCTACTCGTCCTCCATATTACATGAAACAGATATGTAACAACTAATACATCTGGCAGGATAATTCCACAGTCTTCTGTCAGACTGACCCTATTTCTTTCTTTTGTTTTCCCTGTTGTGCTCTCCGCATCTTCCCTCACTGCTTGTCCTCCGCTCTCTATTCCCATCTCCATTTTTTTTCCTCACTTGCTACGTATTCTAACATAAGCACGCACACTGCTTGACAAGCAAACTCTTTATCTACCTGACCTGAGATTCTTAAACTGAAATTCTAAAATTTTACAGAACAAAATCCTTTTAGAATATTTCTCTTTAGAAATTTAGCATGATTGCTGGTTCTATATATATAAATAAAGGGTTAAAATCATTCAAAAATTTACTTCAAAAGTTTTCTTTCTCTTCTCCTTATCATCAACCCCCCCCCCCCCCCCCCCCCCCCCCCCCCCAACACACAAGATCCCTACCAGAGAACTACTTTTACCTAATACACATTTCAGCAGCATGCTCTTGGCAGATCCCAGGGATACAACAAAAATAATTATTCCTGATAAAGTCGACTTTGATGAGACATGTAACAATGATCAGCAATAACATGTGCTTTGCGAGTCACAACTGTAAGTTTTCCTCTTTCTTCCTCTTCACCATTTCTGCCAACAGCTTGAATCTGTCAATGCAATCTACCTGTTGAGAAAAACAAGGTAATTTTCAAGCCAAAAAAAAATTTACCAAGCAAAAAATTTGAAGATTATATTTTGGGCACTACTGGTTCTTAAGGGCTGTATAAACTGTACATTACGACCCCTGTTCATCCGGTTAAGAAAAGCCATGAATGAAAGTAATGCTGACTTTACAATGTCACCTCTTGAGTAGTTTGGTGGCTAGATGTGATGTGCATGAAGGGCTTAGGATGTGTGGATAAGGTATTGCTGATAAAGTCTGAACAAAGACAACATAGGGGATCGAAATAAAACCATAATTATGCTGCGCTCATCCCATAGGACTAGCAAAATTCAGATAATGACAATTATGCACTGACAGATCAATTCTTCCTACAAACATGAACATGCATGTATGGAGACAAACATGTACATGCATACATATGTACACATGCACACACACACACACACGCACGCATACATACGAATGCACACACAAACCAACCCATATTTGTTATCACCACCACTAGACACCACCACACTGCATACAACATCACTTACTTTGGTTTTCCCTGGAATCTGATCTGCTATTTTATCCCACCGCTTTTCTGTTCCCTTTGGAAAATGTCTTAATGCCCACTCAAAAATCATCTGCTGATTCTGCGTCCAGGCCTCTCCACCTTCACACAGCTCCAGCTTACAAGTTCTGTCCGCACGCTCACTCACATCTGTTGCTGACCCATTGGTGGGACCAACTTCCCCACCTTCAAGCACTTCGTCAGCCTCTGACTCTTCGTCATCCGTGGCATCCAAACTGGTCTGCATGGTGGCTCCTTCAGCCAGTGTCTTAAAAATCATTAGTGTCCTCTCACTAGTCTTGGGAATTTTTGTCGGCCTGTGTCGACGCTTGACTGCACCCTGGCCTTCTGTCGACAGGTCACCTGAGGAATCTACAGACTGCTCAATATCAGCTGTGGTGATGATGTTGTCACTGATTGCAATGTTCTTCCTCCCCTTCTTGGCAGCTACATCTCCTGGTCCACATAAATATCATGAGAACATTTGACAGATAAGTCAAAAGGTGCATCAAGAAATTACATGGTTATATAGATGAAAACTCCTGAACATTTATTTTTAATTGAAATAAAGTTTAAATATGTTATCGTTCATCTGGGCGCAGATACATTTGACTCCCACTGTATTCACCCTTTTAGCATGACAGTCACAAAATACTTGCCAGAAACTTGATTCTGTGACTTTTTAAGTTTTAAAAGTCAACAGTTTATATTTTCAAGTTTGAACCGATTCTTTTACTAAAGGGAAAAACTGACGTATTGTTAGTATTGTTATGTCCGTTGGGAAATATGAAGGGAGGTAACTATTCTACCCCTGCCAAGTGGTGGATGTGGTATTGCCTACCTTGTGCAGATGCACTCAGATTGATGATGTAGCTGCCCTTAATCTCCTTCGATTTTATTGTTACCTGCAAATCCATGGATCAGTCAGTCAATAAAATGGTAAAATAACATGTATCTAACAAAAGGCAGAGTCCAAAAGTACTTGCCACTGGCTGTACATGCACAAGCAGTCATTTTCGACATTGGGATATCCTCCTATACACTGACTGTAGGTTCCATTTTTAAGGACCCTGAAAGAATTCTCCATTTGAACACAGCAGGGTCTAAGCTGCTCTGCTACAAAAACTAAGGCCTCCATGAATAAGCCCCAAAGCAAACTGGAGAGCAATATGGATGGCCTACATGGGCCAAGCTTTGTTTTCAATCCTTCTCAAGGGAACTGGACCAAGCTAAGACATGACGAAGATGAAGACAATCTACGTTTCGGGGCACTACCCCTTCATCAGGACGACACAAATACGACGAAAAAATGACAACAACGAAACCAGAAGAAAAAGACTGTCCAGCCCATGCGCCACATCTACTGAAGATAAGTCTTTTTCTTCTGGTTTCGTTGTTGTCATTTTTTCGTCGTTTTTGTGTCATCCTGATGAAGGGGTAATGCCCCGAAACATGTAGATTGTCTTTGTCTTCGTCATGTCTTAGCTTGGTCCAGTTCCCTTGTTTTAAATTTAAGAAAGGTTTTTCCTCCAAGCGGCAGTCACCTGCTTTTTCTTGTATAATCCTTTCTCAGTCAAGGCTACTTAATGTACAAACAATGGCAACAACACCTCTTCAACAGATCGTCCAACCATTTCTGCTATCTTTTCCCATCGATGCAGGGTACCACCTGGAAACTTGTTGACAGCCTTTGCAAGGAGAATCAACTCTTCTTCAGACCACTCGCCACCCTGCAGAAAATGTCTGCACAACTAAGCCTGTTCCACTTCCAGGGTAAATGGGATTTAATTTATAAAATAAATCTCACATTTAAGAATAAGAATTACATATTTCTATGTTTAGCTTTATGAGAACTTATTCAATCAATGCTTTTTGCAATTCTATGCAGTATAAATTTCACTTCCTATTAAAAAAAACAGTTATAAAAACAGTCCCAAATTATTAAACCATTTGCTACCACAAACCCATCATATGGGAATGGACATGTCACACTGCTAGCCAGAAACAAAATCTTTTGTTGAGTAATGGCGTGTTCTTGTCAAGTAATGAGTGACTAAAACAAAGACAGAGGTTGACTCTTTCACTGTCGGAAACGGTGGTCATCATTTGTAAAATACACTTATTTTAGCTTCAGGACTAAAACCATGAAAACATGCTTGCATGAGTGCTTTGCATTTCCCACCCAACATGCCAACATGCCATCACCCAGCCTCCTGGGCACTAGTTTCACAGAATTAGATCCGTCTTTGAATACTCATGGGGATTCAAGAGACTTATGTACATTCCAACGGTGAACACATAACCCAATTTAATGCAGCAGAAAACTTGGAATAGCTCAGAAAATTATGACTTAGGAAGTTCAACACCTGTTGTAAAACTAAAAAAAAAAAAAAATAAGGTAACAACTACAGGAAGTACTGCATGTGGAATGTTTGACTTATTTTATTCATGCCCAACCTCTTTTTTTCGTTTTGGTCTTTACTGGTACATGTATCTCAAAAGAAATTTGCCTGTAATGACACTTGAAGATTTTGTGTTTAGAAATTACAAATACACACAGCATATAGCATTCAGTGTAAAACTACCTTTACTGTAATTATTTCCCTTTGCACTACTTTTGTATTCACTGCTTCCTGGGGCACTGCAGCTATATTTGGATTGGGCACCCCATGAAGCTCCGCAGAGTATTCAGGAACTTCAATCTTTCGACGTTTTGGCTTGCGAACCCCTGAATAAATCATTTAAAAAACATCATATGCAACAAGAAAACAGCTTTATATTCTTCACTCTGCAAACTAAATGTGTCAATCCATTAATATAACCACACTTCAGTAAATGTGTCCATAGACACTCACAGCTTGCAAGATTCAAAGGTAATGTGTAAAACAATATGTCTCATCATAAACCTACCAACAATGTAGCATTTATACGTTATTTAATATGCGGGGAATAGAAGCTGATTGCAGACAAAGTTTTTCTTCAGAAAAAGTCACATGCCTTGGGGTAAATGGATGTGTTTTGGCTTGGGCACAGATGTTACACAGGACCTTCCCTATCCAAAAAGGTATACTTATATTAACCTTTTCTTCGTTACTGTCAACAAAAATATCTTAATTAGCATGCAAGGTTCTCACCTCCCGTCTCTTGTTCAGTTTCTTCTGCTCTTCTCTGTAGCTCTTGTTCCTCTTGTCTGAGTCTGTGGCGTTCTGCCAAGTCTTCCCTGATCTTCTTTATCCAAACAGGTCCGTTATAGATGCAAATGAAAGTAAACATGGCCAAGCGAAAAGGCCACAGATCCAGAAGTCGAGGGCGTGGGAGGGACTGTATTTCTTCTTGTATTTCATCTGCTTTCCCTTCATCACTTGCTTTGTTCTTCTTCTTTTTTTCCTTTCTCTTTTTCGTGTCCATCAGATCCTCCTGTAGAAATATGAAATGAACAAGAAGAAAGAAAGGATATATGCATAAAATGCAAAGAAACAAACCTTTCAATATCATCTCCAATGTGGGCGCTCACACGCCCATGTGCACACACACACAAACACACACAACATACAAAGAACCTCTATCTCCTTCCATCTCTCTCTCTCTCTCTCTCTCTCTGCTTTACCTCTCCTTCCCAAACCCTTTCCAGTAAAATGTTTTCTTCTCCTCTAATACAACTATGAACCACACTTTTAAAAAAAGATCTTACCAGTGTAAGCCTACGTTCAAAATAAACAGCCCAACCAAACAGATACTGGCCAATGGTCACAATGAGTGCAAGAACGGCAAACAGCTCAACCAGGCCCATCTTACGGGCTCGACGATAATAAAACACTGGCATGCGCCAGTCAGGAAGTCCTTCAGCAAGAACTCTGTCATATCTGCATTTTCCAAATGGCATTCATGCATGACATGTCAGCCAACTTATCATATTAAAGATGTTATACAACAAGTATGTTTTTAGTCCACTTCAAAATGGTAATGAGTGATTATGCATCATTTAGAAATAACTTACATTCATTTGTTTTATTGATGAATGGGAGTCCTGTCTTATGGTTTAAGAGTACCATGTGATACAGTAGTACATTAACCAATAAATATAAGAAATGTTTAAATAATATACTCTCATTTATACCTGACAATAATACTGAAACAGAATCATTTAGAATCATAGGAACCAACATGTAAATTACATTTTTCATATGAATAAAAGTAAGGTTTCTCCTTTTTTGTCTAAAATATATAGTATCTGTTAATATAAATAAACCAGTCAGTTTGCTTTTCTTGTATCTGAGCAAAATATTTTTTACATATCTGAAAATGCCTTAAACACCGAGGAATTTATCTTATTCTAACGTACCTCCTTCGTTTATCTTCATCTTTAAGGACTTCATAAATGGCAACAAGCTGGCAACAGATTAAAGAAGATGCAAATTAACTTTTCTATTTAAACACTGAAACTGAACAAAACTAAATAAAGAGTAATCTTTAGACCAATGACCTATTATATTTACATTACCAACCAAACTGACAAGAGATTCAATAAGCTGCAAAATAATTAAATGGACAGTTTAAACTGTGAAAATGAACAGATTAGATATATAATTCATTTTTCTAGCTAGCAAAGTCTATTTTTAAACCATCAATCCTATCAGCTATCAAGTTTTGTGGCACATAGTTGTGTTAGGAGATTTGTCTTTGTTTATTCCTCGTTTATTATTGATTTTGCAGAGTTATGTACACCTTATCTCTCCAGTCAACACTAAAATTCAAATAATAAATAACTCAAAACTTTAACCTCATACATTTACTTCATGGACTGCATATAAAACAGCTTCCCTTGTTAGACAACTTAGAGCTAAGATACAGTTATTTATAAATGCAATAATATCATGGCGTGGTTGTTGACACACCTGGCGAAATTTTTCTTCTGCATCATCTGCTTTGTTTTTGTCCGGATGAAGCTGCAGAGACAACTTTCTGTATGCTTTTCGTATGTCTGACGAACTTGAGTCCTGGATCAATATAAAATAATACTACATACGTGTTTAGTGTGTAACGTCATGAGAATTTAAATAGAATAGAAAGTTACCGTTTCACGGACGTACAGCAGCTTCGAATGTTAGCTGCAAGAACACATTTTTTTTTTAAAGTGCTACGTTGGCACTGCCATTAGCTATCGGTTGGCTGGTTTAATCGTTCCAGACTGCAATTACTAAAATTGCAAACAAAAATCAAGAACGACAATCAAAAACATTTACCTGTGCCACAGCAAGAACATCGTAAAAGTTAGCGTTCACTTCCTCAACAAGATCAAAAAGTTCTAATTCCTCGTTGTCCCATGAAAAACACCTACTTAAAATTCCTAGAAATACACATTGCCAGAGAAGCAGACGCACGGTCGCCGCCATCTTCCTCTGGAGTAATTATTATGTCCAAACAAAATTGTTCCACTTGATTTTTCATTCCTATAATGAGAACTAATGTATAAATTATACAAAGATTTGATAGTATTTATGATAATTCTGTTATTTTTATAATAGTGTGAAGGAGGTTACAGCTTTATGGGCATCGATTTTTTTAGGCTATTAATACTCCCGAATCTATGTAGCTGAGGAACTTAGGATATTAATGGGAGAGAACTCTTTCTTATATATTATCATTTGAATACCTTTGGCTCTGGTTACGCATTTACATTTGCAACAACTGAAATGATTTTTATCAGATCAGCTATTCTGTAAAAGAGAATTCATACTAGAGACACTCAAGAAATGAAGCATCTGAGCGGAATTTCTTTTACAAGTTTTTATACGAGCAGTGCACACTTGCCTATGGTTAATCAGTGAGAAAAATAAATGTAAAACGCGGCCGAAGGGAAGTCGATATCTGTCACTGCAGCGACCTAACTTTATTTAGTTATTGTAATTCTCTCGTTGTTGGATTTTGTTTTAAAATTCTTTGTTGTCCTGAAGAAAGGGTGATCACCCAAAACGTCGACTTTGTATACTTAATTAGTTCAGATAATTTTTTTTTTCACTCCAAGTAACAGTCGTTTTATATATTGTTCCTACTTCCGCAGTTTCCACCGTACAATTTAGATGAAAGTAGGTTATTTTTGTAAAACTAATCCGTGCATGAATTACAGGGTTCACCTAATTTCCATGAAGATTTGCCGCTCCAACAATTCTTCTCTTGCCCAAAATTTTCGTGAAATTACGTGTTTAAAAAAACGATTTTTTTAATTCATCCCGCTGTTTGTTGAACCTTGATTACCCTGCATAAAGGACATTACTCGACAACTATAAACTGTCGCAACTATAGGTCACTAGCTAAATTTTTACAACGGTGCTAGCAACAATGCTGCGTTTTGTGCGCGCAAACCTTTCTTGCAGCGTTCGTTGTTGTACTAACAATATTCTTAGCCTTACGTTTGTCGCGACAGTTGGGGTTTTTTTTGTCCCAGAAAGTTGATTGCATCGCCCCCAGCTCTGAAAGAAATGTTACTGATACTTCTGTTGTTTTTCCTATTTCTCTTTCTCTGGTGGGTTTCTGTGTTTTTGTGCTGAATTCCTGCTGTAATCTTTGTATTGCTATATGAGAATATGTGCGGATGGCCTAGCTACGTACGTGCAGCTGCTTGCGCTCCTGTACGTTCTTGCATTAATATATCTGTATATCTATCTATCTATATACATAATCATGGCCATCATCAGCTCATACACATTTAGATATTTGCCAGAGCCCCCACGACAGCGCAACATTTTTTGAGGGGGGGGGGACGAGAGGGAGGTGGAAACTGCAGCTACATTTAGTAGCGACGCTGGTGATGGAAGAAAACTATAGGTTTAGAACCCATAATTACTACAACATATGTTGAAATATGGGTTTAGAAGCCATAATTACCATATGTTAAAATGTGGGCTTAGAACCCATAACTACTATAACATATGGTAAAATGTGGGTTTAGAAGCCAATATGTTAAAATATGCGTTTAGAACCCATAATTTTTATAACATGTAAAATATGGGTTTAGAAGCAATAATTACTATAACATATGGTAACATGTGGGTTTAGAAGCTATAATTACTATAAGATATGGTGTCAAAAATTGTTAACGCTGTGGACATATAGGAGAAAGCAAGAACTCTGTCTTTGAGTGTTTCCGCCATCGAGCAATGATGTGGTCCATGAGCTGTGCGCAGGCGCAGGAGAACGACGCAAATCCCGAGTTTTCACTGAAACAGCATGTAGCCTGCAAACAAGTAGCAGAGGAAGGTTACTTTAGACCCTGGACAATAGTGTCAAGCAGACGCCATCTGCTTATCGATAGGGGCACACCTCCGACCGGACAATATGACAGTCTCGCGCTTCCAGCTTGAAGTGGAAAGACCTGACCTGCCTTTGATCCGTCCGGGTCGCAACAGGATTCCACACAGACCTCCACGACCGCTGGATGACATCTCCTGGTTCCCTTCCGTCCTGCTGAGCAGGGCTTAGACAAGTTGATAACCGGCCGCGTTGCGTGGTGTCTTCTTCACTTCTCCTTATAAGCCTGTGCAGGCAGACACGTAACAGTCCTATCGCTGAAAATCTGCGATACTCCAGGTTAGACATACAAAGGTTGCAGCGACAGAAGAATGACTCACCTGAGTTTAGAAGAACGTCGCCTGTACAGCGATATCTTCCTGCTATTGGACCTGGACGGCAACGGTTACTTGACCAAACATGAGCTGCTCAGCCCCCCGTGCTTAAAGGTCATGGGACTGGCAGAGGGGGACAAGGCTGCTGTCGACGTGAGTCTGGCTGTTGTTGGTCCGCTGTTGTCATAGCCGCTACTGATGTAGCTGTTGTCACGAACGATGTGTCTGGCATCTGATTTGTACACTCTTTCGAGAATTATGCCCCTTAGGGTCAGCGACACTGAGCACCTAGGCTGGTTTGCACAGGGTTTCTTCTATTCATACTTAAAGGTGCGCGGAAAATACCTATTGGTAATATTGCGTAAAATATGTACAGCGAAGGTTCAAAGGACCGGAGTAGAAGATACGGACGTTAACGCGGCACAACTCAGCTGGCGCCATCGTAGTCGCCGCTGTCGTCGTTGTTGTTATCGTTTCATTTCTGATGTTACTGTATACAGTAGTTCCGATGTGCGCCTAATGTTGCTGGTCATAACTGAAGGTAAATCAGTCTTGCTACTGTGCCTCATCGCGAAATTTTTACATCCTCGAGTACTGATCCCATGAACTGCTGAAACGTGGTTTTCGATCATCTTTGCTCCTCATATTAATCAGCTCCTACACTGCTCTCAGTAATTTATTCAGTCTTTGCCATTTACGCCATCTGGAGCGTAGGGCAGCAACAATGGTCTTCAACAACTGTCTGTCTGTGGGCATCCTCTCCAGCGTGCCCACAAAGGTGGTTCCAGTGTTCTTCTTAATAATAGGAGAGGTGTCTTGTAACTTCACTCCAACTTTATCCAAGTTCAACCATATAAGCCAACCCGAACATATCAGTCTAGAGAACAAAACGTCACTGGCTTCTTAGAAACGCCTGTTTTCTTTTCTCAGGCCATTTTCAGAAAGATGGATATCAACGACGACGGGAAGGTGACACTTGACGAATTTTTAATCATCTGCAAGAGTTTACCCCCTGAAGTTGTCAGGTAAGTTTCTCGTAACTACAGTAATTAATTTGTCTCAATCATTTTCTGTAAAAACTTTGAAGAAAAATCTTGAATTGAGTTCGCATAGCTAAAGGAAAAAGCTAACTTTAAAAAAAAGGATGAGAGTGTAGATTTACCCCCAGTATAGCAGCTGAATGTGGTCCAGTTCTACAAAATTCCTATTTCTATCCTGGCGAATCAAATCTCAAAATGGGTACGTCTAATAAAGAACAAATGAGGACAGAGCGCTTAAATTATCGAAAGATAACTCCAACAAAGATACGGCTATGTGTGCATACGGCTATGTGTGAGCGCTGCCAGTATCTTTGTTGGAGTTATCCATGGGTACGTCTCCTTAATTGTTTATGTCTTTGCTCTGTGATTAAGGATTTTTAAGTGAAAACAAATTTAGGTTCGTTATCTCTCAAACGTAGCGAGAAAACATATTCACATTTACATTTGGGCGCGTGTAATTAATTTACTTCTTTCAATCTACCGCTTTCCAAAAGTGGTAGGAAAAGTAGGCATGCAGGCAGTGATTAAGTCCCTTTCCCCTGTAGCTTGGGAAATTCCGGCTTCCATACACGGCTGTCAAAGGATCAGGCATGTGGACATTTCAGCCTCAGACTCGCGTGCACACAAGGACGGAGAGAGAGAGACAGACACAGACACAGACACAGACACAGACACAAACACAGACACAGACATAAATTCACATTCACACGCACGCGCACGCGCACGCGCACGCACACTCTCCCTGTCCCTCTGCTTCCCTCCCTTGTCTGTACTCCGATCTCTGTTGCATTGTTTCAGACTGTCTGCCATCAGACGAGCATTCCAGAACATTGACGTCGATCTTGACGGCAGGGTTAGCGAGGAGGAGCTCTTCCAGCACTTCTCTGACCTCGGGGTGGCTATGACTCGTGAGGACGTCCACAACGCTGTCGTACGTCTAGACAAGGACGGCGATGGCAAACTCAGTCCCAAGGAGTTCGTGGAGATGTTCTAAAAATAACTAGACGCTAAACATCGATTCCCTGTACGTTGCCTGCACAGTTAATTAACCTTGCTATGAACGGTACAGCGATACTACAATAAGCTTTTGCTGTTAAAAATCTTCCCGTATCAGTTAAGCTTCATCCTCCATCTGAAACTATGCATATTTGAAAGATTTAGGTCTGATATCTGATATCTCGGCAGCATTTTGTTTATCTGCAGCTCATTATCGGCTCTAAGTTAGGATGCTTATTAATAAAATATTTCAGAATGCTTTTTAACGGTCGTTTTAATGTTCAGTATCACTAAATGGCATAAGTGAAAAAGAACAAAACATTTTTTCAATAGTTTAAGTTGTCAACGACACAGAATTTAAAAGTCTTGAAATAACATATGAATAATTCAAAATGATGTAACATTGAGAATCAGTCTTTTTTCAAACTTCGATACCATGAGAGTCTGTGAATGGAGAAGCAGAAGCATTTATCGACCCACACAGCCAATTGCTCGCTCTCTAACTCGATGACTCACTCACAGATTCACTGACTCAAAGAGTCATTCACTGACTGGCTGACTCACTTAATCACTAGATCTTAGATCGTCCTCCATTTAAAAATGCAAAACGCTATACATTTTTAATGACCACCTCTTTACTTTTCGTTAAAAAATTCCTGAAGTTTCCAGCGACTGGATTTGTTTTATATTAATACTTGTCTTTTTATGAGATAAATCAATTAAGCAGAAAACTTTTTGGTTAAGGTATGCTGACAGTCCTCACACGAAGTTAGAACTTTGAAATGTGCTCCCCTTCATCGGTGTTTGCATGATGAGATTTCGTGTCGTAAGCCAGGGATCTCGCTTTGGCCCTCGACGAAGAAGGGCAAAATGGTAGCTTCGCAAGCACTGGAACACGGTTGATACAGGATGATATAAAGGGCAATCCGTATGTGACATCCGCGTTTACTTTTCCTGACTTCGCAGCGAAAGAGCTCGCTTCCTTGCGCCAGTGAAGGATTCCTCGATCTTTTGGGCTTCCTGCGAGAGCAAGAGACAGCGGATAAACGCTGTGCCTGCTTATAAATCTACCCACCATCCCAACTTCCATCGAATTACACTTTTTATTGTTATTGTAGGTCCAACCCATTCTCTCATCTGAACAGGGCTCAAAGCAGGCAGACACAGCAGACACAGCAGGCAGACAGACACAGCGGACAGGGCAGGCAGACAGAGCAGGCAGACACAGCAGACACAGCAGGCAGACAGACACAGCAGACAGACACATCTCACCTGGCAACAGATTGTCTAGCGTACAACCCACGAATCCGCCGACGAACATGCTGGTGGACAGCAGAACAACAATGGTCTGATCGACAACCTCGTTGCCTAGAAACATGACAGAAACATACTGGTATAGTGTATACAGCAATCATCGTCGTCATCGTGATATTTTTCTCCTTCTCCTCCTACTCCTTCCTCGTCGTCGTTGCTAGGACGATGTGCTGAACGTGTAGTCACGTTGCTGTTCCCACTATATCGCTTCGTCACTAAATAAAGTCTATCGGTTATTTCCACCGAACTGCCACTGCCGTAAAGACAGGGTCTGTCAGACACTGCGCTATTTCCACTAACCTGTGCTGATTGCTCTGGGGTTGGCGGTCACCCAGCGGGGCACGCACAGCCCCAGGAAGAGGGACAGGCCAAGGACACACAGGTTGCGGGGTTTGTGCAAGTTCACGTGCTGAACGTTGGACAGTCCTACCGCCGTGATCATGCCTGCACGTGTAATAGTGTCGAAGGCTTGTAGTGAGGCTTTTTTATCTTTAGTGACTAC
>SMGT01010272.1:306829-321306 GCA_004794575.1 Lanistes nyassanus
CATCATCATCATCATCATCATCATCATCATCATCATCATCATCATCATCATCATCATCATCTGCGTAGTCTTCGTCTTTTACATCAGAATCAGTGGTGGTCTATGGACGACTGTGAACAAAGATCTACACAGGGGGTAGAAACAGGACATGCCAGGGTTCTCTTCAATACGGTCATGTCAAATCAGTCACCCAGAAAAGTCGGTTGTCAGACCAAGATCACTTATCAAGACAGCCTTGTTCTAACAGTCAGGTCAGTAGGGCAGTCTCGTTCTGACAGTCAGGTCATTATGACAGCCTCGCTTTGACAGTCAGGTCATTAGGAAACCCGGACAGTAGAAGAACATCGGTCACAAGACAGGCTTATTCATAAATATGGCTTCTTTCTCTCTCTCTCTCTCTCTCTCTCACACACAGTCACATTAAACCTTCAGTGTCCTTTTACCCACCTGGATAAGGAATACGTATCCACTCGGTCCTCTCGAGGACAGAGGCTCTGGTGTCGGTGCGGGCGTAATGCCCCCATCCGTCCTCCTCAGTGGGCAGGACGTCTGTGATGGTGAGGATGTAGCACAGCAGCCAGCTGATCCCCATTGCCATAAGCACCTTTTGTTAAAATGATACCACACGTGACTAGACTCTATAGTACCGTCTGTGCTCAGAAGTGTGTCAAGCAATAATTCTATATAATGCACTATTGTCTCATCGCAGTCTCTTACTTTTGACCCTGACACGGTGTTTGCCTTCTGTTTGTCTAACTTTATTCCTTTCCCCAAGACCTCCCACACCTCTTTTTCCCCCGCGATCACGAAAACTTGGAGAAGCACGGAATTATTCTAAACGTTGTTCAAAACCTGTGAGAGAAGCTGGCAAACACCTGTTGACCGAAAGGTCTTTGGTCTTTATCATGCTGGAGAAACAGATTTTTCCAAGTCTGCAATACTGAGTAATATCAAGATTTTGGCACATAACCCTGGGGGACAAAGAAAAAGTCTTTGATTTAAATGAAAGACACTATACAGTAAGCCACGTTCGTTTTATTTTGTTTAGACGGGATATTAACCTGTTTTCTATGATCTGCTCAGCAGCCGGGTGTTTAAAAACTCACTCACAGGAAAGAGCTCAAAGATCCGAAGACTTGTCCGCTGGACAGTGCAGCCTTGACCTCTGGCGTATGCTGGGCAAAAGGCGGGGACTGAGACTCGATACAGACACTGAGAAAAGAGCACGATAAGTGCCATTGTCCTAGTCAACAAAGAAAATTAGAAGCGACACAGATTATTTACTACTTGCCGTGTCAAGGTAATTGTTGTGTGTGTGTGAGAGAGAGAGAGAGAGAGAGAGAGGGGAGGGGTATCTATGGAAAATAGCGCCTACAACAGTTATCCCCGAAATTGGCACGAAACATGGTAGTGGTGTGACCAGCCTGATTCAGGCATGTGATCACTTCAACCACTTGTGTGAATATGGGAGTAAGTCATAGACACGGCTCATGTATATTATTTTCTTGTAAAACTTACTCACATTTGTGCATAATATATGAATGCTTGCTTTGTTTGATGTATTATCTGAGTGCCATTTTCGTTATCTGATTGCCTCCATCAGCAATGCTCCCTACAGGACGGGTCGTATGCTTTTTATTTGTACATATGAGCACGCTTATCACTATAGGCACGTGCACAATAAAGGAAAAAAAGCTTGATTTTAAATTGTGCGCGTTGTCAAGCATGACATTAGTTTCACCCAAAGTAATTTACAAGACATTGACACTATGCAATATGCTTTAAAACTTTTATTCCTTCCCTCCGTGGTCTAGTGGTCTTTCTTCCCTCCGTGGTCCAGGCGCCTGCTTCCGAGATGGGAGGGCAGTGGTTCGTAACCGGACCGAGTCATACCTGAGACTTAAAAAGTGCCGATCTAGTAGTTGCCCTGCCAGACCCCTGGCACTATAGGGAGCAGTACTAGGACTGCTTGGCCCGCTGTCAGCATAATGCGATTTGGTGGGACTGAAGCCTGTGTTCAGTCCCAGTGAGGAAGCAGGTCTAAGCAACACCGTCCTGATATGCACCTCGTTTGCGGCGGGACGTTAGCCAGCAACCACCCTCCACCCACCAAAGCAGGTTTAATTATTTCACTCAATCTGTAGACAAAGGTAGTGGGCATTAAAGAATTTTTATGTATATAAAAAGCAAATTTTGCTGTGCGTGAGACCTGACTTGCAATTTTTAATTTGTTTTTAGTTATTTAACCTAAGTAACCTAGTTTTAATTATTTAGTTTATTGATTTGTTTAATTTTTCTGTGGGCTTTGGATTTGTTTCAATTGGAGGGATGGACTTTTGGACTCACAGAAGAGCGATCCACCACTGCTTGGACGCCTTGTCGGCAGCCACGTCAAACAGAGAGAGACCGACAAGGGTGATGGTGGGGGTCACGACAAGGGGACTGATCAGACGGAGGACAAAGGTCATGATGCCGCTGAACCCCACCACCACCTGGAACAACGATGCCACCATGATGGCGCCTTGGATCTGAAATAGGCAAGCCAGCTTGACAGGAATGTCAGCTTAGAGCTTCCTGAGTTAGGAATATACAGACCACGCACCCACCTAGCAAACTAGTCACGCTAACCTAACAAACATGCACACACACGCAAAAAAGTGCATGCATGTAGACGTACATACACGATACACACGCACGTATGCTCGTGCATGCATGATCATCATCATGCGTGCACGCGACCATACGCATTTCCAAACAAACACGCATTTATGTATGCATGCACGCAGCACACACATACGCACATTATAAATGTAAAATCGAACACTACACAAACCCACACACTGTCATTGAAAACACAGACGAAAACGAAGTTAGACTTTTTACCTCCCTTATCCTTGGCTGCCATACTTTCTGCATGTCTTCTGAGGTATGGGTACCAGCACCGTAAACCATGAAAAGCACAATAACAACAGATTAAAAATCTGACCAAAGCTGGAAATTTCATAATCAGAAAAGGTTGGTTTTCTCAAAGACATTTTTTCATAATAACCGTGGGTTTTTTAAATGCCAAAGCGCAGGCATTCGCACGTAATTGCAATCCCTCTGGGCATCAACAGACTGCTCCGTTACCGTCATATATATATTTGGCCGAGACGTGACTTTCGGGCGATTCTGCCAAGGGTTGATAGACATATCACTTCCCGTCCAGGCATTGTAGTCAGAGTCACAGGAAACACTAATAACTGCCTCCTACAGTCCTGCACATGCACTCACCAAAAGACGTATTGGGCGAGGTTGTCATAGCGAAAGTGCCATTGACACCAGTGTCAGATGTGGTGACATTTGCTGCAGGACATTTCCAGCGTGGAAGGGAGAGAATCGCAAAAGTTGGCACGAGAAAGCTGAATGTCGAACCCTGCAGAATGGGCAGCCTGGTACAGGGACAGAAACAAGTAAGGATTAAAGTTTGATTTCTCCGTAAAATATCTCCCTATTACATATCAAGAGATATCGCAGTGTGCATCTTGGAAAGTCAGTCAATACCTATCAGTAAGATGCTACCAGATCGAAATGTAGTCTGATCAGCCCCCACATATCGTAGAAACTCTTAAATTAAGCCGCCTACCGCAAGTTAACGCGATACGAGCATGACATGCAGCACCAAACAGCAGTGCTAAACGTTTCTTTCACCTGTGTGTCAACGTTTGTGGCGCCTCAACCTGGGGTAAGCTGCTGTCAGTGGCTTAACCTGCAGCACGCACTACTGATACAGGTGTTAGTATTATAAAAGGATTGTTTACTCTGCACAGTGACGGATAAGCTACTTGGCAAATTTTAATCACAGCTAGGCATTCGAAACACGTTCTGTACTGACCGGATACCGAATGTTGTCTGCAGCAGGGTGGCTATACCCGACACCACGAAGATGGTGCCCTCCAGGTAGCTGACAGCTAGAGGGTCGCTGTTCATGCACAGAGGACCTTCCAGCAACAGTGGCACGGACACGATGGCTCCAAATGCCGTTAGGCAGTGCTGGGAATAAACACCAAAACTAAAACTACTCGGAATATATGGAAGCATGTAAGAATCAAATACGAATAAAAATGAAAACAATTAGTCTTGCCTTTATTGTATATTAAGATTGGGATACGACGTCCCCTCACGTGTGGGCATAATCGTGATGGAGCATTGGATGTACCACACTGTTCGCCGAAACATCTTCTTCCCCTGATATAATTTTAGTGAGGCAACGGCTTAAAACGCAAAACAAACAAACGAACGAAAAAACAAACGAACGTCAGCATTGTCACAGCCTCGCACACTTTGAACAGTGCGGCATTAGTCTGCCCGGCCAACTCATACTGACTGCGTGCCTGGTCCTCACAACACGTCAATTTGTAGGTGTCTTTTCATTTTCAGTTTCTCAATTTCTCAGTTTAGTTAATCCATGACCTTTGGCTGTCACTGTAGACCAGGCTACATTAATCACTGATTAATTCAGACGATTTAATTACTGTGCAGGTAATATAGTAATTGTCTAGAACTGATAATAAGTTTGATCCATCAGTTGTACGTGACAGTATATGCAAATATTTAAGGTAGAACAAACCGGACCATAACCTCAAATTTTTGAGAGGAAAGACCCCAGCTGACATAGCTCAGCGGTGAAGATAAGACTTGGTGAAGAGTGGCGCGTGTTAACGCAGCCATACAGCAACACTTGTTGACAGCAACTTACGTCATTTGTTTGTGCAGTTAAAAACACGCAGGAAAATGCAGGATATATTATCGCGGAATGTTATTAGCGGAACAGGGTCACCCTGGCAGCACTCCCACGAAACACAACAATGAATGTCGAGAAAGGCTGCAAAGGTGTGCGGACGGGCAGGCGGGCGCGCGCTCGCGTGTGTGAGTGTGTTTTAGAAGTTTGTAACAGTCATCTCGACCTGTCAAGTTAGATTATCGTAGGCCAAACCTCTTCAGTTCTCCCTACTTTGTATTACTCTCACATTGCAGTACGTCCGTGCAGGGAGAATAAATCTCCCTGTTTGGAACCTAGATAGATTGCATTTCTGCTAGCACAGTAACACTATGAATAGCCTCAGGGATATGTGATTTGGCGCGTGTCAGACGAAAGAAAAAATGAAAGATTGACAGACGGAAACAAGAATGAATGTAGGTAGGAGACAGAAAGAAAGACAGAAAGCAAGACAGACAGAAAGGCAGACAGAAAGAAAGACAGAAAGCAAGAGGGTTATGGGGCTTTATCCAATCCTTGCCTGAAACCCAAGGAAAATACACAGCGGCCAGGCTGGTGTTTCTTCCACTGTATAGACAACAAACGTGCTTTTCTTTGACCTCTCTATGTCACACTCTGACCTCGCTGCAGAGGTCACGTCAGTGGGCACCTCGGCGTCTGTCTCACTGACGGCCGTTTTCTTCGATTGCATGGCTTCCTGATCTGACTGTTGAGCATAGGAACATAGACATTTTGTTCCCTGAATTTCTTTTCAAATATAATAATAATTAACTTATCGACGCTCTGACTTACTTTTAACGTATAAAACAAGTAATTAAATATTAGAACTTAAAATCTTACCTCTTAAATCTTACCATATGGTTCAATTATCACAAACCAGAGTAATAATTTTCGTAAGCGAAAAACGCTTTATGATGTTAAGCTAATGGAGCCCTGAAACGTCCCATGACCAAGAGAACACTCCTTGTATCGTAAAAAAAAGTATATGCCAGGTATTGCTGTCTCTATCGCGTGTCATACAAACCAGCGGCTGGCTTGCATGAGCGTTCGTATTTCTGTTCATTCGTAAAGGTGGACGTAAATATGTATACAGGGCAAACGGGCCTTACGACCGTTCTTATGACCGGAAGGCCAGATACAAACGCTAGTGCAAGGCAGCCCAGTGCGGCTGCTATGACTACATTATCACGAAGACTTACGAGCTTTATCTGGCGAGAACCGAAGATGTTCAAGCCCTTGAACTTAAAGGTTATCCAGTTTTTAAAAAAAACTAGGAACCATCCCGTGACCTAACCCCAAAACTTTAATTTCATTTTTGAAACCCTGACCTCATACAACGACGGTCTATTATAAGTATGTAAGCATTATTATATAATAAAATATTATTGTATTAATATATATATATAATATGATTATTGTATTATGTATATATCAGTATTATCCTAACACAGTTGCTTGGACTAATCTTTTTTGGTAGAACATATCATTCGAGTAAACAAGTAAGCAAGTGCGTGGGTGAGTGGACAGATCACAGATTTTAACATTATAAGATTAGTGAGTACAGCATACGGGCAAGCTGTGAGCGATTGATAATTACTAGGTTTGTCATGGCAGGAGCTATTGAGATACTGTTTACTACACACGTAGCAATATGTAGTGACGGCGATAGGTCTTTATCAGGTATGCCTCTATAAATCACAAGCAGCTCACTTTATAACACTTCCGCCAGGCTGAAAGGCGAAATAGAAGGATTGTCGTGAAGTGTTTGTCTGCAGTTCATGCCTCCTCAAGGGGGTATCCATTACGCAACGTTTGTGTTTACACTGAACCTAAATGAAACTCCGCAGGTAGGTACGTCATTTTTGTCACAGCGGATTTCTTCTTTAAATAAAGACGCTATCGGGGAGGGGAAGTGTTTGCTATGTGTTCGTCATTTTCGCTTTGATTCATCAGATCTCATTAATTTCTTCTTCCTACTTCTTTTGATTCCATTTTCTTCTTCTGCTACTGCTCTTTCAGTTAATGTCAGTGTATTCTCATTTTCACTGCCCCGATGTATCTATCATTCTTACTCCGGGGATGTCGGGGAGGTGGGGGGGGATGTAGGATATAGAAGGCAAAGACGGTAACAACTGGAAGCTTAAAGTGGATGAAAATACACTTACCTCTGTCTTTACTGGCGTCAGCACGGGTATTGCCGCTACGTACCAGCGAAAGTATACGACAAACACCTAATCGTGTGCAGCGCGCTGCAAGTTACCGTCGCAGTAGATCCTGTTTCGGGCTGAAACACCGTGTGCATGCAGCCCTGGAGAAAAATGAAGATTGGAGGAGGAGGAGAAGAGTGCAGTCCGGCAAATTTAAACTATTCTGAACAACCTCTTGCGACACGGGGCTTATAGCACGGTCTTCCTCGCAATTTCTCAAACGGTGAAACTTGAGGATGTTGACGTTTCGGAGACAGGAGAGAGCACGAATTTTCGGTCAACATATGCACGCTCGCTCCCTCCTCGTCCCTTGCTACATGACGTCCCAGGTGGACAGCACTACATTGCAGCCCACGGGTCGTCTCGTTCGTTGACCTGAATATCGCTAAGCTTGCGGACTGTGCAAGCTGCGAGCTTGCTCACCGCGCCCAGGTTTTTTTCCTGGCTTCTGGAGAGCTGATTTACTGCTAAAAGTTGTAAAATAAAATAATATCACAACTACTTATCTTAATCTCTGTTTCAACCCAAATGTGGAAGTTTACTGTAGAGAAGCACGAAGACATTAGTCGACATGCAAAGTTAATCAATTTATTCTTATTAAATAATGCAGGTGACAAATTTCTGGAGTCAGGTAGTGTTGGCCGTTGGAAAATATCGCGGAAAGAGACAGTACCGCTAGCTCTTCTAAACAGATACTCAGAGCAAAATCACTTACTAGACTAAACATCCGGGCGACGTGCTTTGGGTGGATAAAGTATCAGAGTGCACAGCTCGCTTGGACAAGTGCACCTTCCGCCTAGACAATGTACTATGAGTCCTGTGTCCGGACTCTTAAAAAAACGCTCGAGAACTCGCGCAACAAGTCAGGAGAGCGACAGCTTTTGGTTCGCACATCATGTCTTTTATAAAATGGGGGTTTTGTGTGGCGGCGGGATATTAGCTGAAGGCATGTAAAGATCTTCATTTCTGGAAGACTGCAAACTCTGCAGAGGGTTTTCCTTCCCTCCGGAACCAAACCTGGGTAATTTTCGGCGGTATGGGAGGATGTTACTGATGTGCGTTTATGCAGAATTTTGAGTCTATGTATCGCCTCATACTAAGCGATTCCGATCAGTACGAGAACAGCGTAGAAAGCTCGATAAATTTTTGCCTCGAGGAGGCCTCTGTTACTGCCCTCGACGTAAAGGTGAAGGTTGCTGGAAGAATCTACCATCAACCCAATCTTGCTGCCTTTCTTTGTATTGCACTCCTTATTGCCCGAAGAGCCAGGCTTGAATCTTCAAAGCTTGAGAATCATTGCCAGGATCTTACAGCGTACGACCATTAAAAGAGAGGGGGCAGCCTTAGGCTGTTTTTGTTTCTGAGAATCTATACCGGAAATAAATAAAAATTTAGTCAACGAGAGCAGAAAGCATTTATTTGGATATATTCACCTCGAGGTATTTCTCCTTTTCTATATTTAGTAGTTCTTTTTCAACCATTCCGATCTAATCTTCGTAGGATATCTTTCTCGGCAAAGACATCGTGCAACCAGCTGCTTTGAAAGTGGCTGTTAGGTCAAGGTTGCTGACCCTGACCTGCAATGGTTTGCGGCGTCGATCAGCGCAGGACGTGGTCGCACTGCTGTGGGTCGCGTCACGATACGTTTGTGTGTCGTCACCTTCGTTAGCCGTTTGCCGAGCGAGATCTTCTCGTGGAAACAACGATTTTCTGATCGCCGAGAATGAACCGCGAGCCGTTTCCTTCAGCCTGTTACGACGATCTTCCACCAGCTTATGAAGACACTCACGTGCTGTGTCCACCTGACCAGTGTATGCCTGCTCGCCTGCCTCTGCTTCTTGAAGATGTGCGTCTACCTGATGTGCAACCTGTTCCATTTTGTTCTCCGCTGTCGTAAGGAGCGTCACCAAGTCCTTCAAGAACTTCTGCACTTCCGGATATGCGCGGTGCTGGGCGAACGCGCAGAATGAGTAGAGGGCGATGCTGTGCTCGACGCAAAACCAATCTGCCGCCTGTTTTTCGCCGTGGGCAGCACATAGCGCAGGAGCGTGGGCAGCAAGGTGCTCAGCTGTCAATGTGTGCAGCCTCTCCTGCTTGTGATTCCGGGTAGCAGACATCTTCGCATGCACTATTGAACATCGCGGGCACAGCACGTCCATGCACTGCATGCAGAGAAAGTCGGTTTTGACCACACATACACACACGCGCACCCACACACACACGCACACACACACAAAGAACTGATATGCAAGAAGTACTTGTGGTCTTCTCTATGCCACGTATGCAACGGTGACTGAGACAGTCGTGCTACATCGTCTTTCTGGCGCCGTGACAACTCATAATGTAACATCGTCTTTCTGGTACCGTGACCAGTGCAAATAATCTCTGCATAGAAATGACTACATGGTGTAAAATATTTAAATCAGGATACTCTTTCCAGTTTGGAGTGCGAAATTTGTGTTGTTGGCATGATGACCTAATTTTTGTGTGGTGGGGCCTCTTTAAAATACCATTTCTGCTAACTGTAGGCTTCTGTTGCTTAATAAACTATCGTGACACCGTTTCCTACTTTAAACACTATATATAGTCAATTTGCTCAGCTGACATATATCTCGTCAGCTTGCGAAGTGGCAGTATCTCTTAAAGGGCTGTAACTTCCACCTAAATAATATGGTAAAAACGCAATAAATACCCAGTTTTTCCCCTTGTATGTTACCTAAAAAATCGGTATATTGTACATGTCTTCGATTCGGTACTGTGTTAGTTAAGCATGTAAAATGATTTACGGTTTTTTTATAAAGAAAATAGTAATTACTGACTAGATATTTAAATCAGTATTTTAATTTCATTTTTAAAATGTCATTTGCATTTGTTCTCTTGAAAATGACAGTTAATAATTAGTATAAAAAAGCCATATTAATCACATTGCATAATACTTTTTAAAAAAGATTATTCGATCTTCTGAATAATAACACTTTTAAAATAACAATAATAACTATAAAAAACAAGGTCAAATCAAAGCTTCGCAAAACACTGTCTTACTACTGAAAAGAACACGTAGTCTCGACGTCACACCAGGAAGTTATATCCACGTAGATATAAATACTACGTGCTGGAATTTCTCGGCGCATTCATTGGCAGCTCTCTTTTCTGGAAAGTGCTTCCTCAATAGCCGTGCTCGTAGACCGGCTCAAAAGTCTTCAGGTGAGACACGTTCTAATTTTATGCCTAACACGATATCCCTTTTCATTAAGTCAACATCTGTTAACAGGTATTTGAATTAGGACAGATAGAAGGGCAATGTTAACACATTCGGGTAGGCAATAATAATAATAATAATAATCGACATTAGATTATATGCAGTGATGCCACTATGTTTTGATGGCGAAATTTAAACAATCAAAATTTAGAATAAAGTCAATCTTGATGTCACTTTAGCAATTACAGTTAACCTTACGGTCATAGTATTTCTTGACCAGTACAGCTTTTAACTTCTTTCCACTTGAGCTACATAGCTATACTGCTATTTTCGCACTCTACATCCCATAAAATCCCAATTTATATGCCTTCTGCTCTAGATATTCGTGAAAAAACAAAGGGTGATAAGTTTTAAATTAATAAAAACTCAGAGTTGTGCCGTGTTTGTGTCTTCTTTTCAGTCTGTCAACTCGATCGGTCCTCAGAAACGTCCCCCCCCCACCCTTTTATGTTTGATAACGAGATCAAACTAACAAGAGATACTGCACTACTGCTATAGCTGCCTAGAGACTGCGAATGTTCAAAATACAGTCGTCTGAGACAATAGCTCTGTCAGTTACCCTGTTTCGTAAGCTGTGAGCGTCGTTTGAGTTTCTTTGTCTCGGCTTAGGGGTTTATTTTGCTCTTCTTTGTTTGTAGAGCCCGTAGATAAACTTGTCAGTGCCTAGCCACCTGAACTTCCGGCTTCGAGTAGGTAAAACGACTGTGAACGTCTGTGCGTCTCAGGGTACTATATCTTGTCAACATATGCATTCTGTTGACGACGTTTAGAAGCCGGACGAAAAGAGTGCTTGTGCGGTTGTGCGGCAACCCAGGCACTCGAGTGAGCAAGCAAGAGAACGAGAGACCCGTGAGCTTGTCTTAGACAAAATAGGGGCGGAGGGGGGGGGACGGGGTAAGTGTGAAGGGATCGAGGGATCGATGAGCGAGAAGACAGAACGTGCAGCGACACAGCTGTGGACGAGACATTTTATCTCGGCAGATCACCCACCATGTCCAGTCTCAGTCTACAGGATCGGAAAGTCATCAGCAACCTTTTCAACGAGCTTGATGAGGACGGTAACGGCTACCTGGACAGACAGGAGTTTGCGGCCTGCTTCCGCAGAATGGGCTTCAGGTTAACGGACGTGGACACGGAGGTGAGTCGTAGCGCCAGTCCCTACCCTGAGGAAAATTGTTTCGGGAACTCGGACGATGGCTGCCCTCCCACGGCGGGCAGTGAGGAGTGGTGTGTGTGGGGGCGGGGGTTGGGGGTGGGGGTAGCCGGAACGTTTTCTACGACTGAAGTATATTAAAGAGAGAAGGGGAGGAAGAGTGCTGCGAGAGGAGAGGGGGGAACAGAAGTCACTGACTTTAGGTCTGCCAGTGACGCTATGCACGGTTAACGTTTGTCGGCCGTCCCACTCTCAAACTATAAACAGAACAGTTATCCGCTGGGGGGGGGGGGGGTACTGGGCGCTCACTAGGCACGTACTGTGTGTCAACAGCTGTCAGGTATATCCGACTGTGGGATGACTGGGAACAAGATGGGCAAATGTACCGATTTGACTTAGGTTCAAAGAACTCTAGATCAGTGTCTTACAATTTTTTTAAAACTGAGGTTCCCGGATAGTCGGATAACTAGTCTCACTATTTGGCAGTGGCTATTTGCACGGCTGACGTCATAGCAAAGGGAGTTATTCGGAACAGTCCCGCCCGTGTAAACAAAGCGTTTACAGTAGTTTAACGGTTTTATTGAGTGATGGTGAACGATAAAATATTAAGTACTTTCATTGTTACTTTTTGAACTCAGCAATCTGAATAAAGACAGGATGGGACCGTTGGGGGTGTGCATCGTGTTATGTGTATCTATACTTACAATACGTCGATCTGACTTTAACTACTTTCTACGCAGGCAACAGCAGAGCCGCTTTAAAAAAGCGCTTAAAGTATTTGTATGGGTTTTTTTAGTACTGGTGAACGATAAAGTACTGTCATTATTTCTTTTCGACCTCAGTAATCTGACTAAAGACTGAGGGGACGAGGGTGTTGGAGGGTGTCCTTGGTGTTTGTATGCTTTAATTATAACACGTCGATTTGACGAGACTTTGAATGCGCAAGTAACGTTTCGTGGACGAAGTCAAGCCTTTTGCAACTCATGGTTATATTTTCTTTCGCTGCCCAATCCAAGCAGTCATAAACAGGTGCCCATGTGTTCGTTTGTTTTTCTTTATTTTCCTATTGTTTCATCTTCTCGCAGAAACTGTTCAGGGCTGTCGATGAAAACACAGATGGGAAGGTAACTTTTGATGAGTTCCTGAAGATATTCGACCATGCCCAAAAGAGTCATCCTAAAGAAACCAGGTAAAACTACAAGACAGATGCCTTTCTCTCTCGCTGCAATTTATATTAACACATATCAATTTTTTAAAAATAAGTTTACCATTGATAAGTACTTAAACCTAGTGTCCGAATACAAAATCGAACGCCTTTTACAAGTTCGCCTTTCGTATCTGGCAGAAATTTACAGCAAACATATCATCGCCGTCTCCACCTCTATATTCACAACCGCTCTTATCCGTCTGCTTACAGGAAGGCGTCTATGAGGCGAGCGTTTGAAGAAATGGATCTCAACCACGATGGACATCTGAGCCGCGAGGAGCTAGTAGAAGGATTGAAAAGGGCGGGCGTGCTGGATGAAGACATAACTGATTCCCAGGCGTCAAAGCTAATGGGCAAGGTCGACAAGAACGGCGACGGAAAAATAAGCTTCGAAGAGTTTATCACACTCTTCACACGCTAAAACTTTCAATTCCATGACTGGTTTTCTTCAAAAGGCAAATCCTTCTCATATTGTTGCCACTCTTACTTGTGTATATATATATATGTGTGTGTGTGTTTGCGCGCGCGCACGTATCTGTCAGGTGAGAGAAAGAAACTTACCATGGTCCGTGGATCCTGTCGATGCTACCAATGAAGTTAGTTTTCTATAGGGTGGAATTCCTAGCTACAACATTTTAATTGAATGGCAACGCTTTTAATAAATCCGGAAACTGGACATAGGCACAGTAGCATATGTTGGATGGATTTTTATTTTGTAGGCTATTCATTAAATTGAACATGGAATACGAAAAAGATATAAATCCTTTCATGGTAGAAGCAAAATAGGGTTACTAACATGTATATCCTTGATACAAGGAAAGATTCTCTCATTCAGGAAAACAAAAACTTCGCCATACGTGTGCGTGCCTGCGTGCGCGCGCGCGCTGGTGCATTATTGTTGCATCATGCCATCTAGTTCTATATCTGCTGCTTTTAGCATGTTTTGTTGAGACTATAAAATACATTCAATGAATTCTCTCTTCTCTGGGGTCACTATTCTCTTAACAACAACAACAACAACAAAAAAAAAGAATACACCACAACTAGCATGCCACACACATATATATAGAGGTGTGCGAGCGCATGCTGCAGCAGTGACTAATGAGGATATACAAAACCACTATTGTCTTCGGACGGCAAATAATTCGAAGAGTGGTCTGCGTATTTAAAGGTGCTTCGATATAAACCCCTCAAACAAGAAACACGCGCTACAGTTCTTCTGAATAATACGATTAGAGTTCTCAACTCACTAGATTTCGCTGAGTAATAACGTGCACGTTTGCTTCCACTGTGGTAACATGCACTGGAATCACCGCCTTTTCAAATCCACCTTTACAACAGCATACCTGTACAAATATGCACGCACCTACCCGCGCGCACACACACACACACGCGCATTTAGTTAACATACTAACAATTAACGCTGTAGTATGCATGATACTTGCAAGCCGAAACTTAAAGAACGTGCGGAGTAAACGGTCTCCTGGCGTGTCCTATAATAACTGAACCAAACCTACCGCGCGCATACATTCGATCTACGATTTCTTTCTTTTTTTTCACCTTTACGACTTGACAGCACAAGTCTTTGAAGAAATACACGAATGACTGACCTAGGACTTATACACTTTTGTTTTGTCACAGCTGTCATCACCCCCCCCCCCCAAGTCTTTTTGGGGAGGCCCGTAGTGGTAAGATATAGAGGTTCGAATGCTGTGCTGTATACGCACCTTCCTTCCCTGCCTATGGCTCCAGCTTCCTCCCTTATTCCCCTCTCCTTCACCTGTCGAGTGATGGTAATAGTTGCTGATGCCATTAAACAATAAGCTAACGATAGAACAACTCTTTTGTTTTATGGAGGGCGGCGGGCGAGAACCTGAGTAGATGCAATGGCC
>SMGT01010272.1:322872-345907 GCA_004794575.1 Lanistes nyassanus
CCCCCCTCATAGATGGAGCAGGACTTGAGGGCGAGGGAAAAAGATGGACAAAGGACCACTGAATTAAATTACTGAATAATAAACAAGGAAAATAATTTAAAAAACCAACTAAAAAATGAAGTCAACATATAACACACCCTCAATATATAAAAATATCCTTTATTTCCTTTTAGAACTGTACTTATAGTGTTGAATAGGTCACTAAAAGGTTTAACTATGAATATCAACAATTTTTTTTAAAAGTCACAAATGAACACTTTCATATTTTTAAAAACAGTCACAAATGAACACTTTCATATTTTTTTTAAAAGTCACAATGAACACTTTCATATTTTAAAAAAATACACAAATGAACACTTTCATATCTGACTTGAATTGAACACATCACAAGAATCGGTCTTAGCCTCTCAGACATAAACGAATTAACAGATTATGTTTTTGAGAAAATATGCACGCCATGTTCACAGATCACCATATGTGGTCATAGTATGTATGTCTAACCAGCGTGTGATACAGCAGTCTGAAGGATGGCTGAAGTTGCTGAAGAACAGTGTCAAGTGTGTTTATGATTGGGAAATCTGTCAGTGTGGTCACAGGATTTAGAAAAAGGTGCAAGTCTTCATAAGAAACACATTTAGATGGAAAATATCTGTCAAGTATACAAACATTATCCCCAGGAAACCAGTCTTAAAAATCTACACACTGGTTATTTGCTGCTGAAATAAGCTTACAGTGAGATCTGGCAGATATCTAATAATATCTTAAAACTGGTAATGGCAGTGCTTAGCATTCTTGCATCATATGCAGGTTCTGTTTTGGTGCATCCTTTGTTACGTAAGCACTTGTCATTTGGTTATACTGAAAGAAGAGAATATGTTTCCAAAGATTAGTACACTGAGAAGTTATACACAGGTATCAGACACACCCACTACATATGTTTTATGACTCTCTACTAATCTAAATAGTTGAAAACAGCTCAATTTTTGCTTCTAAACATTCTTTGCTGAATAACTCAAATGGTAACACCAATGAATGCAATTTTCTACTGCATCATGGCAAAATGAAAAAGTCACCTTAGACACCCACAATCCTACTAATTAAGCATCTAAAATTTATTCCAATTGTTTACATTGTTACTGACCCTTTCAGGTAGGAATGGACGTCACCGAAGCCTTGTTCTCGAGCCAAGTGGATAAGTATACCAGTGCATGACTTTCCATTACGGCGTCGACAGAAGCTGCAGTTGCAGATGCCTCGACACGATGGGCACTGCCAGTTCTATCAATGAGGAAACAGTGTAGTTTAACAAATGCACTTTGCCAGCTGAAAAAATCTAAGAGGGGGATGGGGGTTTGGGTGCTAACCACAAAGGAAACAGGTAAGACAACCAGATAAAACACTCCCGTCAACCAGCAGCACCAAATGCTGTAATATACTTACTGGATCTTTCAAAGCCAGTCTGGCGTCCTCTCCATAACGATTCCTAAGGCATGGTCCACAGAACTGTGAACAGAAGAACCAAGTTTTAAAATGTCCCTTTTAACACGTTGACTACAGAATGATAAACATTTTTAGTCTTAAAAAAAACAGGTTACTACTACTTTAGTCGAATTGCATTTGAGCACAGGGGGAAAAAAGGTAGAAAGAATGTCTATTTTCGGCACACCCACTCCCGCTAATTTTCAGTCTTTTATTATGCTTACATTCAAGAGCACTGTATAAAGGTGTGCGGATTTCTGTGCTGAGGTATCCTCAAACCCTGATGACTAATGCCTACCTGTCCTCTGGCTCCCCCACAGCCAGATGCCCTGCATATAGTCTTCATGTCTGCCGTCTTCTGACGACACTGGTGGCATGTCGTACCCTTAAGGATACCATTAAAAAAAAACCCCAATGAATTGCAGTACATCATCACAAATTGTTTCTGAAGACAATGTACCACTAGTTTAATCAGATTTTGGATCACACTGTTGTGAATTATGGAAATGGAAGGTGTTGACGAAGGATGTTTTTGAAGATTTTGTTTCCATTGTCATGTAATACCATTAAAGAAAGCAAACTGGACGGTCTTCCCACCCCCAACCTTTAAACAAACCCTAAACAAGACACATACATAAAAACTGTCATATTTTTTGTCTGACACAGAAGTTGCGACTAGCTCTAGATCCTCCTCAGTGATCTCCTCAGCAGAACGCGCATCTCCGAAAACACGAGGTTTACGTGATGGAGATGGCAAATCCAGACTATCCTGGAAGGAAAAAAAAATATAAAGATTCATTTAAAGCATTGAAAAAATGTGTCATATGCACTTTTAATTTAGTGTCAAATATCCTCTATGTCTATTGCATATATCTGATTATTCTGCTCAAACAATGATAAGAAGTGCATGCTGCATAAAACTTTAGTGACAACACTGGTAGAACCATTCTTAGCTGTAAATACACACACACACACTCACATATATTGCGTGAAAATGGAAAGTAACTCAACAGAGCTCAGTAGGAAAAATCCTGCAAGATTTGGTTTAACAAAGAAACTGGACCAAGCTAAAAATAAAGATAGATGAGGTCAATGTTTAGGGGCAACGTCCCTTCCTCAGCCAAGCAAGAGAAAATGAAAAAAAAAAAAAAACCACCATACAAACACGCCTTAAATCAATAAATGAAGGAAGACAAGCCACTTTTCTTTGATGGACTTATCTTGCTATCACACCTGACTCATACCAGTGTGATTTCTCAATCAAAAATGTGACTGAAATTTTCGAGAAAAAGAGTGCGAGGAAATGATATGATTCTCACTAAAGTGGAAGCTAGAACTATGAGACATAATGACAGCTACTGTCTGTAATCTACCATCAAGAGTACTCTGATTCTTTAGCTTTTGTCTATATTCCCAAGCAACTAACCCTAAAACAAAAGTGAGAGTCATTCAAATAAACACATGAAAAAAAGATCAGACATGTATGCCGTATATCTTATTTTAAACTTTTTTTTTTTATTGAAGCACACACAGCCATGTGGTTATCAATAAATGTTGTCACTGGCTGTGCTTTACTTAGGTGTCTGAAGTGATAACCTAATCTTTTGTTGTGAAAGTAGTGGTTGGCTTCACCACCACCCTAAAAACATTAGTAATGTTGTCCCAAATGGCTGGTTAAGCAACGGTGGAAAAAAAAATCATCTTTCACACTTACAAACTTCACCTCACCCCAGCTAATAAAATAGCTTACCTCGTCAGCTGCTGCAGTAAAGCCCGTCTCTGTTGATACTGGCTTGCTAAAAAAGCCAAATCGTATGATTAGTTTCTGGAAAAGAAATATTTTAAATGATCTCAGACAGCGGACTAGGTACCAAAGCTATTAAAAAACATCACATCAGTTATTACGGTAGCACTTTCACACAAAGAACAAATCTTGTCAGCAACAACAGACTGAAATTTTGCACATGCCCTGTCAGGATCCACATTCTACATCTACAGTTTTAAGATTGTGCAGATGAACACTACGTACGGAATGGGCCGCTGATTAACAATGTGCACTTTTAAGCAGGGTGCCTTGCAACAAGCCTGACAGACTAAACCGAGATTGCTGGTGGCCATAGTATTTAGGTTTATTCTATTTTTAAAAATAGGGGAGTGGGGAGACCATCACCCTTAAAAAAAAAAAAAAACCCCCACAGAAACCCCCCAAAATTTGTAGCCAAGGGTGATGGTAACCAACCATTTATTTTTTTTTGGGGGGGGGAGGGGTGGTGCATGGGAAACCCTGGTTTACCCCTTTGAAATGTTAATGTTTTGGATTTATTGTCAGGTTAAAGGCTGCCTGCCTTCCCCGGCTCCCTTTCTACCAAACAAATGAAATGAAAAGCAGGTAAGAGCAGACTTGTGCTTCAAGATTAAAAAAGTATGGGTCATTTAGTGATTTACCCAGATGACATAAATCAGCATCTTGTAGTGTATTAAATACAGCAATTGAATTTTCAATTAATTTACCCTCAAACTAAGCATACCTCAGGGGTGGATTCTGGAGTGCAGCTAGATGAAGTAGATATTGAAGAGGAGACTGAATTACTGCGTGCTCTTGTGCGAGGAGGTTCCATTCTTGATGGGTGATAGCGGGCATGACGAGACGGATTGCGTCTCATGGGTCCAGTCTTTTCAGGAGTTCTAAGCTCATAGGCTCTTCTGACCTTAAATGACACAAACACAAAACCCAAATGCTGCTTTGTCCATGAAGACCTTAATTTTTGATGTGTTTATTTTTAGCCCACATCATGCACCTGTGATATCTCCTGATTGAGTATACCAAGTAACTTTTTTTTTGGCTTCTGGGAATTTTGTGACAGCCTGGTACAGGTCTCTGGTGGCGTATTGTTTCTGGGTCCAAGGGGCCATACCCTATAGACCTTTTCTCCAAATAACATGACCACCAAAGAATTATGCAGAAGTACATGACTACTGGGGGGGGGGGGGCCTTTCTATCTTTAGTTTTAAGTAAAACAGCAGTACAAGCTGTATGGTGAAACATTCCAGAAATCAGTAAAAATGTCCAGAATAAGACAGAAATGTCACAAAGCAAGGAATTAGACAGGTCTGCCATTCACATTTGTCATGTTCAGGGATATCTGCAGTAGGATACAAGGGGACAGCGTCTAAATGCACCATCAGGACGTCACAATCTGAAACACTGCCACCAGAAGTAACCTTAAGCCCTCCAGCTCACTGGAAAATCTATTTTTACTCTAGCCAGTTATTCTATTCAGATGCTGCTCTTTTGACTTTCTAGAACACAACAGAACTTGCTCGTAGGTATAAGAAATTTCCAGAAAGGAATGTAATATTTGAAACTTAAATGCTAAGTTTTAAGAAGGCTCTATACAAGAGTAGTCCTTAAACATACTAGTTAAGTTTCACTATGCTGCATGGTGTAGAACAAAGTTTTGGAACTACAGAAATTCCCAATACAAAAAAAGAATGTTCTATGTGCACTTAGTTAGCACACCATCTGCCTCCACTGTGGTTCAAAAATTTCATAGTTAAGACCGATAGCTTGACTGTATAATTCCAATTTAAAATCCTGTCATTTGCAGACCTGCCTACCTGGGAATCGCCAAAGGAGAATTTGATAGGGCCGATGTTAGAACATACCCAACTGTTAGCATTCTAAAGCCCAAAATCATATTCCAAATTACAAAACCAGACACAAAATGAAACATAGACATTCATTTTGTGAATTTATTTTATAGCTTAAGGAATCATGCTTCTAGCAGCAGATACCCTGTTAATGTCATGTGCAGATAATGCCAAATAATGGGAAAGTATTTTTCAACCTGTATCTACCTACACATGCATATTAGCAGCCTACACCCAATGCATTTGCTACTTTGCAGAACAATGGTACAAAATTCCTTAAAATCTTACACTAGTCTATGATGAAATTATAAATTTTATTTTCAATTATGACAATTTTGACAATTGCCCTTCCAAGGCTGGCTATAACCTTGCTGAATTTATTTAGGTTTAAAGATAAAGGAGTTACTGAGTTAGGACCATAAATCTATCTCGTGAAAAGGCAAATAACCAATGTGCCTTTGTATGCATGCAGTACTGTTCACTGAAACTGTGGAGATGCATGCCATATATTTTTGTCATTGTTAATTATCCACAGGTAACAAATTATTTTATTTTGCATAAGATTCCATAAAATAAAAATAATACTTTAGTGACAATATACTGCATTCTGTTTCTTTACACCACCCCTCCAATCCCAATTAGTTTACCGACAACACTGATGCTGTTTGCAAAAAATATTATCAGCGAATGGTGATAGATGCAAAAAGAAACTCATACTAAAATGGGACAGCAGCAGACAACTTCATCTTGATATAGATATGCCCGCCCCCCCCTCCCCTCTTCCCTGCCAAAACAAAACAAAACAAAAAGAGCCTATCTTCCTCTGCATATATAGATATATTATTTAGAAACCCTGCATAGTCTCAAATCCTGGGATCAAAACACTATGCTGATATTCCCAAATGCAATATTGTAGCCAGGTATGGCTTTAATTTGTTATAAATCTTGCCAGAACCTGGCAGAAATTTGAATAGATGGGAAAAAATCAGGATTTCAGAGAATTCAATAAACAATGGCATGGATATGGGAAGGCCAAGTAGGCAGATGGATGGATGGATGGATACATGCATACACAGACTGAAAAAAAACAAACTTAGATGCATCATTAGTCCATATACCTGTTTTCTAATAACAGAATCAATTCATAATGGGTAATGCTCAAGATAGTCATTTATTTCTGCCTCAACTGCTTACTTTCGGAACTGAAGGTTTCCTTGGCAAGACTCCTTTCATGTCTTCCATCAACTTTGCCAGCTGTAAAAAGAATGGTATATTTAGCCATATTTACAATTTTAGTTTTTAGTGAATAAGGAATCCATATAAATTTATATATATATATAAGAGAAAGAGAAAAGTCAATTAGGCAATTTTGGAACAATGCAGATAGCTAAATCTGAAAGCAATCAAATTATCAGCACAATTTAAAAAGTTATTTTTTCTGCCTTTTGTATGTGACTGTAATTTTTCCACAATAGGCAATACCTTATTTTCAATAGGCTGGTTTCTTCTATATGAAACATCTCCTCAAGGTAATAAACAATAATGTGGTTGTTTTATTGCAGATACCCTACCAACTAAAACAACTCTGCTACGTCTGCATTTGTACACAAGTTGTCTCAAGAGAAGAAGCATTCACAGGGGTCCTACAACTCACCTCTTCCAGAAGCATCTGCAATGCCCTTCAAACTTTTTCTTCAACTTCCAAGCTATTTTGAAAACTATTAACCATGGCTCTAATGATTAATTTTGCTAATATATCAAATGCATGTGTACGTATGTGTGCATGCATGTATATCAATGTACATTAATATTTACTTTTTATTTTACGTTCTATGGCACCCTTATGTTAAAAACTTGCTAAAACTAATAGTGAACACCTATGGGAAAATCTAAAACTCTAAGGTGGTCCTCACTTGGAGGGACAAACAGAAGAAAAACAAGAAATTAAAAACATGATAAATGATTTTAATTCTATTATAGCAATCTCTATATGACATTGATGATATACCCAATCCATCCCCACAGTTCTTCGCCAAACTATTTTTGCCTAAAACCTATTTCAGCCACTAATTTTCGGTATGAGCGTCCACTTTCCATTTTTTTAAATTGTAAACCATTTCTCTTCTGTACTGAGATGCTTTCATTTTGCTGATATTATTAATCTTCTATTGTGTACAGCTTTAATTTGAATGATGGCTTTGTTAGGTCTATGCATGTGTGTTAAGGAAAGCAAGCAAGAAAATCTAGTCTCCCACACACAAGAGTGGCTATGGAAGCCTGAACAGGTTAAGAATAGCAGTTTACTGGTAACCTCTTCATTGTGTAAACTGTGCTTATTTATACTATGAACTGGGCCTACCATGGCTAAACCACTGGTGTCCACTACAGCAGTCCTGGAATTTTTTAAAAGCAAGAGTCAAAATGACCATCTAGCCTGAAACCTGAGAATTGTTTAACGAAAGAAGCAGAGGACAACCTGCAAATGCGTAAACTGCCCCTGATTGAGCATTATCAGAAGCCCTGCACAGGCAGGCAAAAATCGTGATCGGGTCCATATCTCTGTAATTCACATTTCACAGGTGAACGTTAACTTTGAGGGACATCACATCATTAGTGTTACAAAACTGATTGGTGGCAACTTCTGGTCTCTGCTAGATGCAGTCGTCCAAGTCCAATAGGCCCTGCAATATTCATTAACGTAGCATATTTTTAAGGTAATTTTCTTTAGACTTTATTGTCATGTAATGCCTATGTTTTAATAGGTCAGGTGAAGAGAGCATTTTAACTTTGTAAAAATACATATTAATTTTATTAGTTTTAAGCATGATATTTACCATAACTTTGTTGTCTTCCATATTTCTCCTCCTGATTTCTTCATATTCATTGGGAAGCATCTCTTCTGGCTGCAACAGTCATGTAAACATATTAACCATATACTTTAAAACGTAATGCATCGCCAGATACTACTTAATTTACCCCTACCCAAAAATGTTACTGTAGTTTAATATCTCATGTCTATGTCGGTTGTTTTATACCTACAACCTAGGCTAGTCGCTAGTATAACCTCATTAACTTTCTGGTGTGCGTGCTTCATCATTATCAATATCAGTCATCAACACAGGGTGATGGTGTATTAACTCTTTGACACCGTGCGAATAACCGACAGCCCGCTCCATTGGCACTACGTTTCCGCCTTACGGGCGGGATTAAGTCCGTTCGAATTATGATTTTTAAAATGTCATCTGCTAATCTTTTAAGGGAAAGAACTCTTACAATCGAAAGCTGAATCATTTCTTCACGAGTTGCTTCCCTTTTCTGTGTTTTAAACTGTCAATCAGATCCGTTTCCGGCAATAATTTGAAGGGGGGGTCCACATGTGGTCTGTCACTTGAGAAATGCTAGATTTGCGCTTCAAATTACACGCTAAAGAGGAAAATGACATTGTTTCGCAAATTTACTGTGATAAAGTGGATGAAGATAAGAGTATTTGTGCCTGAAAGACCTAAGAAAGTGATTAGGAAGAGAAAAACGAGCGAGCACGTGTACTGAAGAGTACCGAACAGACACTGAGACTGAATGGCGAGGACTTTTTGATTTCTGCAACTTCAGTTGTTTCCATCAAAGGATTTACAAAATTATGGAACAAGGTCCAAGAAACACGGTAAGAAATGAGTTTTCTTTATTTATTGTAGTTAGTTAGCAATTTTAAATAATGTTTTTATTGTTTTGGGGGATTTTTTTATGAATTTTTGAAAAAAGGCTAAAAATGCCCCGGCCCCCCGGGACCTACTCTAGGTAGGATTCTCCGTCACAAGTGAGTTAAAAAATGGAAACCCTGTCGACATGCTCTTGCTAGCCAAAACAAGTGATACAACTTGAATGTCTGTGCCTTGTCTGCTCAGGATCTCAGAGACTGATACAACAGGATTATAAAATGTGAAGTTTATCTGCAGTCATTCGCTAACACTTAAAATAAATGTAACAACTTTATGCTACTTCTCATACATGGAGGAGCCCATGTCTGAGCTCAAGCATGTGCTGGTAGCTGCAGAGATGTGATACTGAAATTATGAATCCCTCACTAGAAATACAAGCTTCTAAAAATTTGATCAGAAGATTACTATATGACCTAATCAAGAACGTCATAATGTTAATGTAAGATTTGACAACTTCTAGTAAGCACTGCAGACACAGTGCACACCTGACCTGATCAAGATAACTGACAATCTTTTGATTTATAAAATTTTGTAGGTAAGAAAGTACTTTTAAACACTGGAGATAAAGTACACTTTCTGTGAACTGCATAAAAACGTGCTATGCTTATCTAATAGAGTGCCTCATAAGCCCAAAATAAAGACAAAACTTAACCATGCCGCAGTTGCGGTGAATTGCAGAAATTATGTACTAAAGTAGTAGCAGACAAGTTTGTGATGAAGCTATAGTATAAGATAAAGGCCGGCAACTAATGCCTATTCTGAATAATCGAGAGGCATGATCATATTGCTCCCATAAACAGCATGTCTTTGGATTTTGGAACCAAAAAACTTTAAGTTAAAGTCAAGATAAGTGCGTCTGCGAATATCTCGTAAATGGATCAGCGTAACTAGTAGCATGATAATCTTAATATGCGTAATACTAATGGCAATGCATAAATAAAAAAGGCAACGTCTTGCCCGACTCATGCATAGTTCAATCTTAATTTAATTTTGTTACAACTCCACTTTTACTGGAACGAGTGTACAAATTATGTAATGGCTACAATTTATTAGACATATTTCTTTAATGGCATATGATAGCAAACAATAAACAAGTCGCTGGTCAACTTTTAAGCGACCATAAAAATTAGGCTTATCGTCTCGACTGTATCAGGGTTTTGCTGTTCCACATTCCGATTCTGCTAGTTCAACTCGCAGCATTCATAGCGCAACATTTAGGTGCTACATAAAATTCACCTTATGAAAAAATAAAACACTGCAATGTACCTTATAACAGTGTTCTGAAAAAAGAAACAAGGAAAAAATAACTTTTATGTCAGAGGGCTTACCGTCTCCATGTCGGTTAGCATCACGTGTTCTATTTTCCCGCCACTGTGGATGGCCTGCTTCCTGCAGTGTGTGCGACAGAACAAAGGCAAAGAACTTGTCATTTAGTGACACTAAATCTACTTTTTGGGCACACAATATCTAAACATAAACTATGGAAATTGTTGACAAAGGTTTTTAAGAAAAGGTTTTAGGCCATAGAGAAGGAGCGGAGGGGGTGGGGCGGGTTCTCCAAGAAAATCTATCATGGTAAATATGACCATAACTGAATCCAGACAGAAGTTTGACACGAATGTAAAAAAATATAATTTTACTGAAATTACTTTTTAAAAACTGAATTTAGAGCAGAAGAGGATGGATATTAATAAGACATTGATTCCCGGTGTGTGGACGATGAAAATCCACGTGCTAGCAGACGACTTGCTTGACCTTTACACGGACGCATGCGTAAACCTCTTCCGTTGTCAACTTCCGCAGGAGTAGTGCGAAAGTCCGCATCCGTAGCAAGTGCACCTGTTAAAACCCACAGAATCCATTTAGCCATTAAATGAGACTCGTTTTGAGCATCCTGAATCACAGAGTATTTAATCGGTTATTGTATGTAAGAAATATGTCAGCCGTGGCAGACATTGCAAGTATGCATTTCGAGTCCATTTGCTGATTTGGATTGAAATTTGTCTAGCTGACGTAGTACTAATAATTTTAGTAATAATAGTATAGTTTCTAATCCCGAGTAATACAAAATATAACTTAAACTATATAGTTCTCTGCAGTTACGTAAACAGTGAAGTGTGTACTCGGCGACTTCGACTCGTGTTTGGCTGATGCTGTTAGATCTATATGGATCTAGCTATTTTAACATGTGGTCATGTTCGTGTGACGTGTGTGTGTTATCGGCAAAATTAACACATTTTCAACAAATATTATTGAATATTTTATGCTGTCTGGATATAGGAATGACTATTGACTAAAAATATGTATGGCAAAAAATCAGCATTTATGCTTACAGTAGGCACTATACACGTAGAGTACACATCCGTCAAGACCCTATACACACGCGTGCGTGCATGCGCTCGATCTTTCACACTCAGATCAGTCTTCACCTGTGGTATGCACGGTATCCAAACATTTGCATATACGTTATTATTTCAGATATGCGGCACCCATACCACAACGAGCAGACTATATTTGATGAGAAAGATCTGACAGCAAGAGAACCATATGCTCAGTTCCAAAAGTGGTTTGAGGAAGCCTGCAACACTGATGGTATCATGGAGGCTAATGCTATGGCCCTAGCAACAGCAACTAAGTGCGTGTATTAGTTTAAATAATATTCTCTCTGATCCCTTGTTAGGTTAGCAATGTGTATCTGATGGCTCCATGTGGCATGTCCAACCTTTAATATGTCTCATGTGCACCCCATGCAGTGTTCTATATAAATATAGTGACCCAAAATACTGCCCTGCTTTTGAGATCAAATACAATTTCACTTTGTTACTTTTTTTGCTTTCATGGTTAAAACTTTCTGGTTGACTTGTATCAAAGATTATATACTACTAACTAGGATGGGAAGTTTCTTAAACAATAGGCTGAGTGTTAGGGGATATGACTTTGCCCAGCTTCCCCTTTGCCATGCGGGATAATACTTCCTGCACAGAGGTTGTCTTTCTTATACAAATTACTCTGCCTGTAGAAGAAAGGCAACTTGTGCACAGTAAGAGTTATTCAGCATGACAAAGGGGATATATGGCCACAAACTATGCAGTTATTTTGCGTAATAGTCTATTTTGACAGTGAATATGAAGAGAGCCGTTCATCTTAGTACTAATAATAGTATATAATCTTTGCTTGTATTAAAGCTTATATGTATTATTATAGGGAAGACATCAGTAGCATTGGAAATTAGAAGATACCCAAAAAATTGTTTAAAAACAGTCACAGGTGCATTAAATGTTTGATGGCGTAAATGATTTCTGTAAAATTATTATTTTATTCTCCCCCACCTCCACCCCCAGGGAAGGTCGACCATCTGTGCGTACAGTGCTGATGAAAGGCTTTGACAAAAATGGATTTGTGTTCTACACCAATTATGAAAGCAGGAAGGCAAAAGAGCTAGTGAGTATCTGATCAAATAAGACACCTTTTTTTCTTTCTAAAATGTCCTTCTATTTCTTTTGCACAAGCTGCTTTAGATATAAGAAAGACATGTAACATTGAAAACTTTTGTTTGTGTTTGCTTGTTTGTTTGCTTATTTTGTACCTGAGCATGTGGGGTGCTTTTCTTCAATAAACTCTTTTGGAAAAGACTACAACATTACTTGTCATCACTTGCAAATCCAATCGCAGGGTGTGAGTTAACTTTCAAAAGAAGGGTGTGCTGTGGGCTTACTGCCCAGAAAAGTTGGATGCAATTTAAAAATTAGTGTGGCCTTTTTTTCTAAACTATAATCAAGTAGATTCACAAGACATATTGGCAGTTAGAAAGCAGCCTGTTCAAGCATGTTTTCCAACATCTGCATGTGATGAATTGAAAACCATCATTGGATATATCCAGCCAATGATGTCACAGATGATTACTTTAGCTGTTTCGAGCAAAAGGAATATAAATATATGTAGGTGTTTCTTATTTTTATGTTATATCTCAGAGGGCCCCTTGCTTTTGGCTTCTTGACTTTATTAGAAAATGGTGGTGTACCAATAATCTGACATCATCATTCTCAATATTTCAGGAAGAAAATCCAAACTGCAGTTTGATGTTTTACTGGGAGCCTTTGAAAAGATCGGTAAGCTGTAAGCATGTGCATAGAAAGAACCATTGTGTGAGTATGCACATTGGAATACAGTGTAAGTGTTCATTGTATTCATCTTTATAAATGAAAAATGCACATCAAGAGTTGACATGGGGCAACCATTTAACAAGCATATTGTGTACTTTGATATGTAAATTAAACTTAACACTAAGAATTCATTTATGCCCTCTGCATTTCCTCAGGTTAGGATTGAAGGCAGAGCAGAGCGCATACCTCAGGAAGAGTCTTTAAAGTATTTCCACTCACGGCCTCATGCCAGCCAGATAGGAGCTATTGTGAGCAAGCAGAGTACAGTTATTGCCAGCAGAGAGGTTAGCAGAAAGTCTTATTTAATGTAATTCAGACTGTTCATTATTCTGTCATAGTAAAGAATGCAGCTTATCAACTCTTATTTTCAATTTCATTCTTTTTTTTTTTCTTGTGAAAACAGGCAGCTGATTATTTAAAGTGTTAGGGGTGATATTGGGTGGTACTGGTTAAATTTGTTTTGACTTTTGTCTGTGCATATAAATGTTAAAAAAACCTATCCTAAAGTACTGTGGAAGGAATGCAGGTGCTTTTGTGATGTTTGGTTTATGCAGTTGTACGTCTCAACATGCAGTGATCAAATGCCCAGATTTATTTATTTTATTCCTTGCAGTGTTATTCACCACAGGACCACTTTAGGACCATATCTTTTTTACCTTTCTACATTTCTGGCATACTTGAACATTAATTGTCCATGTCTTGATTTGTCTCAGGCAAAGTACTGCTTTTAAAAAATAATGAACCATTTGTTACTCTTAATAAAAGGTGGGTTATTTCATGTGTCCCAAATAGGTGCTAGATAGAAGACTTGCTGCTCTTCAAGAAGAATATTTAGACCAAAAAAAAATTCCTGTACCTAAGCCTGATTACTGGTAAGTTTTTAAACCTGATTATGAATAAACTGATTTCTGTCGTAACTCAAATAATTAAACCTTGCAAAAAGAGAAATCTTTTCCTTGTGGTTTCTTGCTTCCTTCTCAAACCCCAGAATCAGAACTTCAAAGAATTTGTTTTCGTGTTTGCTTTCCATTTGCAAGCTTATTTCCTGAGACTTTTTCCTTAATCTATATTTGCTATTTCTAGCTCATATATTTGTTGTTTGTTTTGTGTTAATTTTATTTTCTGCTTTTTAATACTTTAAAATTATTCTGCTTTGTCAGGATTGGCAGCTTTTAGTTTTTTTCAAAATAGTAATTGAGCAGTCAGTAAATTAGGCCCAGCTTTGAACTGACCAATGTTTGCTAATCAGTCATTAGTTTTTAAAGGTTTTATCCATGCTAGCTATAATTAACTTGTTATAAAAGTGTGCGTATTTTGACAATCATTATATTCTGCTGTGAATAAATATACAGATTTCTGTATCTGCTGCCATTTCAGGGGAGGCTATCTTATTGTACCCTCTTCATTTGAATTCTGGCAAGGGCAGTCAAATCGTCTGCATGACAGATTACGATTCCGTCGGCCAGCAAGTGAGGAAATCATAAACCCAGAGCTCACAAAGGTGGCAGATGATGGATGGTTGCTAGAACGAGTTTCCCCGTAACATTTATTTAATATAATTTTCATCGAAAGTTTATGTCTGAACTCTATTTCCATTTTCTCAGCACCATTTACAATTTTTTTGTGTTCCTTTTGAACATGATAAAGTGTGTAATGGTCTAAGAAGTTTTTGTCATTATTCTTTATTACTTTATGTTCTTACATTACCTTTTGTACATAAGCAGCGATACACTACCTAAGCATTGATTTTACACAAATCTCTATACCTGAACTTTGGTTTTGTACTACATATTCAGAAAAGCTTGGTTTTTCAAGTTTATGAAAATATGGTGTTTCCCAATTACTAGTGCTGGTCAGAAATGGACTAGTCTTTGCTGCAGCATGCCTTCTCACCAGGAATTCCTTGTTTGAATAAGAGGTCATGTTATGCCATGAAGCCATTAAAGTCATCCTAAGAAGTTTGACAGAGAATAAAGTTCTGTATTTCATCTTTTTCCTCACTTCATTACAGCAATAAATGTATAGTTTATGTTGCATGCTGTGAACATTAACTAAATATATATTGTGCTAGTGGTGCATAATTTACACTAATCTTGCATGTTTTAAGTGTCTCTTTATATTTCTAAAGGTCACTGCGGTTGGGGTTTTTTTTGTGGTAGGTATTGTAATAGTAATAAATAGAGCTACGTAGTCTCAGTTTCTTTCCAATATCCTAAACATGCTGTTCTCATATATTGGTGGCTTTCATCTTATCTTTGACTATAAGTTGAGAATTTTACTTGAACTGGTCATTATTGTGGAAGTCATTCAAGTTGATCACATATACTTGTGTTCAGTTGGATTGGATTAGCATTTCCTTTTTTTTAAATTCTAAAATAGTCCAAAGGAGCATAATCAAGTTTTACGGGATAAAACAAGTTATTCATTTATATTAAACAGATTTGAAAGAAACAACGCTGTTGGTGTGTGCTTTCAATTTAAAATACATACTCTGTAAGCTCTCCATAATCACTTACATGTGGTTCATCTGACTCCACAATGATTTTCTACATAGGACTAATGAATAATTAAAGTAATGGGTCATCCCTTACTCCTCCTCCATCCCCACCCCAACATGCACCCGCATGCATGCACACATACATGCACCTGCAGAAACAATGCAGCAAATACATGTCCATGTCCATGTGCATGTGCATGCAGGCAAGCACAGACACACATTCTTCCTTGCTTATAAAATTGTACCTCAATAAAGCTTCAGTATGTTTGTTCACAATAACCCTAAACATTAGCATGTTAAAAATTAATCAGTTGTGTGAAAAACTGGGGCAGATAATTTTCCAGCATTCCAAGGATTTCCTCAGAAGGTTTGAGATTCTCCTTCAGTAAATTTAAATATTTTGGTACCTCAAAAAGTTTTGCTCATAAAAGAGACTGGTAATCCCTTTTCTTTCTTTAATAAGAATCTATGCAAAACACCATCACCCTACATAAACTGAAATTACATTTTCATTGAAGATTACAACAATAGGAAAACCATAGACAAAAAAGTACATTGCGTTCAGTGCTTTGGTGCTGCTTTTGTGAATTCTTTTTGGGTCTCTCGTCCCCCTTTTCCAAGCCAGTATTACTTTTATTCAGTTTCACCAAAATCATTGATGTATAACAGGATACATGTCGATTGCAGGTATTGCATCAATATATGAAGCCATGCAGAACACGATTCAAGTTCATTTAGAAGTTTTGTGGCTCATTTTCCTAACTGCAGAGGTCAATTCTTTGTTTACAACTATGTCACCTAAGGCAACGGCCACTTTTTAAAAATTACATCAATACGTCGCTGTCGCTGATAAGCGGTCGCACTAAACTTGGATTATAGGTTGGCAAAACAAGCACGAGTGCTTGTCCATACCAGTAGCTGGTTGCTAAAAGAGGTGTGCTTATTTCATCCAATCAAATTACGTCTCACATAAAGCTGTGTAAAGCTGTAAACAAGTTCGCGGGGCAAACGGAATCGCTGGAAGGATTCCACATAGTGTCAGAGAAAATTAAGCGTTGCAGCAGTACATTGAGGTTCACGCGCAACATACTGCTGACATTCGTGCACTGCATATTCTGAAGGTTTGCACTGAAGAAAAGTTGTCGTGTTTGCAGGATGTCTGCAGAAATGGAGAACGTGAGTCAACCCATCCAAGATGGCGAGAGTACTGACGTTGCAATGAACGGAGAAGTTGAACAAATTCCTGAATCGGAGACAGCTGAAGACAGACCCGTTCGAAAAGCGAAACGCCAGCTTTCTAGGCAGAGATCTGGAAGTGACAGTTCTAATAATAATGCAGCAGTGAAAAAGGCTTTACCGAACACGAAAAATAGTCGGAAATCACGCGACGGAAGGGGTCGGGGATTGCCTAAAAAAGGTCTGTGAACTTTTCCATAACATTAGTGCAGGGTAAATGTTGTCTGCTTTTTATTGTCTGAGATTAATGTATAGGAGAAGAACAGCACATGTGGAACCTTTTGCAGTCCGATAAGTGCAAAACGGAAATGAATGTGAAAAACGAGTGACGTTTGTTTTCCTTTACCACGTGCGTGTTGACTGTGCACCATATTGTTTTGATTTTTTGTTCACGTCGTTCATTTGCTTGTTTGTCAAAGTAAGGAGTGTACATGACCTTCAGATGGTCAGCACACACGCTTAGTGCGTAGCATTACCAACTGAGAATTCTGCGTGCATATATATATATACTTATGAGGTCATGGACGTGCGTCGAATTCGTGACCTCAGCAGAACCATTGTGAAAGTAGGGCAACAAGTCACGTGACACAAATAGTATCCCTAGTCTGCCCGAAGTAACAGCATGCTAGTTGAACGATATAAATGGGATGGGGTTGTCTATCACGGGATATAAAAAGAAATTTTGGAAGTCTACTTTTAATAGAAAGTGGTTATTTTCATTTAAAATTGACTTTTGCCATTCTTGTAAATTACTATTAAAAAACAACAAAAGCTCAAAACTAGGGTGCTTAGCCGTATTTTAACATGACTGCCATTCATGAACTAGCGTGCACCATAGTTATAGTAGAGATAACTTAGATAATTAGATCTATTAAGTATCTCAGCCAAAAGTACTCAAAAAGTCAATACTTGAGATCAGTATATAGCTAACTAGTACAATAATATATGTCATAATCTACAGTTAAACCATAGCTGGCCTAGCCTAGTGAAAATCTCTTTCTTAGAAAAAAATAAAGTGAATATCCAGCATGACTCTTATCCATGCGAAGTTGTGAATCATGTGCTAGCGATATACATTCTGTTATCCACATGACCAGGGGACTTTTATGCTGTGATTGTTTGATTCCTGATCAGTGATGTTATGATGCGAAGATTACACATTTTTATTTGGGAATTTTGTTTCAAATTTGGCAGTGGTCTGTAAAGCTAATTCCTAATTAATTTTGACAGTTAGAGGCAGCTTTTATGGTTAGAATGAACACTAGTGGGCCAGACACTTTGTAGTTGGGTGGCTAAAGAATTGGAGTCATTTGCCAAAAGTAAGGTGGTTTGAAACTCATGCATAACCCCTCCATTTTTTCTTTATTTTTCTTATTTTATAAATAATGTTCCATTCATTTTAAAATTTATTTCACACCAAGCACACACACACATCACATGGTTTTGTAGTCATTGGAACTTTCAGTTTCATGAGTCATGTGAATAGAAGAACATATTCCAAAAGCACTAGACCAGCCATGGGGATAAAAGAATGTACCGCAGAAGTACATGACCAGTTGCATGGATAGAAGAATGCACACCGAAAGTGCATGGCCAGTTGTGCAGATAAGGTCGTCTAGGAACAAAAAAATCAAGTACATCTATTTACTAAATGTAGTAAACCTGAATCAGTGGGCAGGTTTGAAGTTGAAAGAGCTACAGTGATGTATCCAATTTCTTATTCTTTCTTGCTTTGTAGCATTTTTCTCTTGTTTTATGATTCAGGGATATAATGGATAGAGAGGGGTCATGACTCAAACTTTCATGCCCATTTATCCTATTCCTAGTCATTAGCCATTCACATAATTGTTTAGGTTCCATTGTTTTTGTGTTTTTCTATTTTAAAAAATGGGGGTAACCATCACCCTGAAAAACTAGGAAATTGGTTTTGACTTGAGACTTCAATGGTGATGGTCACACTTTTAGTTTAGCCACAGGGAGCCTTGGTAATTAAGTACATTAGTCATGAGTGTTGTTACTATTTGGATTACTCTAGAGGAAGCAAGAAGTGTCCATTAACATGTTTGCAGTGCTCATAGTTCACCACTTTAATGTAGTTTTTCTGCTTACTATTTGAGTATTTGACTTCAAACGTTTAGTTTGTGTTTAACATTTTGTACATGCACTACCAAACCTTCTGTTTTTCTGCAGTAGACAGTTCTTTGAAATTTTATGTTCCAGTACCTTGCTATGTCTTCCAGGTGGTGCTGGAGGGAAAGGTGTGTGGGGCAAGCCTGGAGAGGAGCTAGGTGAAGATGGAAATACTGTGGATTCTCATGACCCCAACTATGACTCTGACAGTCAGGTCGATTGCTCTTTCGTTATGTCATTTATATTGAATATATGGATGGGTTGATCTTTGTTGTTTGCTGTTTAGGGTAATGCCTCTCCAAGTCTTATCATAATCAACTGTATTTATTATTCAGTGATATGGACTAGCTCTTTGACCCCCATTGGGTTCGGCTAACTTGCAACGACTGACTGGCGACTCCGCGCAACCGACAAACTTGCGGCGAATTAAGAAATTTGCAGCAACGCATTTAACGGTATAAGGGAAGTAAACTTTGTATCATTGTAAAGCTCTATCATCGGTTGTTTCCCCTGCACTGTCTAAATGAGTTTCGGCTTGCCAAACGAGGTTTAGTTTAGCGGCTGGCCAGGTCTACTTCCGTCGTTCACAATGGCTACACATGTTTCGTTTGTTGTGTGTGCAAAAAGTGACTACATTTGGCACCAAATAGTAAGTAGTATTTAATATTTTTAACTAAAAGTATTGTTTCCATTGTCATGCCGAAGAATAGATCTTTCAAAATATGTAAAATATATTACTGTGAGTGTGGTAGTTTTTTAGCGGTATTTTTTTTAAAACGTGTAAATCTATGCGGGCTCTGTGGCCTCTGGGGTTTCTTAGCCTTGCGGGTCCCTGTGGGGTCAAAGAGCTAGGGCATTGTTGGGTTGGAGTTGCATTTGCTTTGCATATGGATGACGCATAAACAGTTGTTTCTGTTGTTTTGCAGGATAGCAATATTCAGTTCGAAAAAATATATCCAGAGATGACTCAGGAAGACTTCCAGAAGTTTATAGATCCTGTAGTCTTGGAGTATTATGAACATGGTGATACAAGGGATGTGATGGTAAGAGACTTTTGTACTGCACTTTCTTAACTCATTCAGGTCTTATCAGAATGTTGTTCGGGTCGGTAGTCTTATAACCACCAACTGAACCAAAAGAACAGAACCAATCATGTTATCAAAGAACTTTTTTTCAGAAAACTAAAGTAGACACGGAAAGAAATGATTATAATTCAGATTAAATTAAGCATTTGATAAACAGCTGATTTTCTCTGCAGTTATTTTCCTTGTTTCATTTTTTAATTGTTAAAGGATGCAGAGGATATTTTTGTAACTGAGTTTTATTATTGTGCATGCGAGGAGGATGAAGGCAAATGCACATCATTCTGACTGACCTTCATTTCACTTGATAGTGGTGTTGTAGATGCAACTGAATGAATTGTAGGGATGAGAAGTGTGTAGAAATATTCTTAGGTTATTGTAAGAGCACTAGATGTAAATTTATTGTGTGTGATGTTGACTGTTTGAGCCTTTATCAGCTTTTCTTATTCATTGTGACTGAATGATTAGGCAGGACTGGGCTTTTATAAGATGTCCAATTTCAATCAAATCGGAGAGAAAAATACAAAGTGAAAAGACAGGCAAAATTGTAATGGCTTTACTGACGGCAGTGTTTGTGATGTGACTCTGACTTCCAGTGCAGAAAAATAACCCCCAAAAATGTTAAATGGCTTAAGGTATCATATTTCATGCCATACTGTTCCTGATTTCATGACCCTAGAGACCTCACACTTTCTGGACGGGTCTGTAATGCTGACTTCACACCAATATAATATTACAGGATTTGTTAAAAAATATCTTAAGTCAAAAATGCTAATTTTGGCAACCAGACAATGGAAACATAAAAAGTCTAGGAATATACTTGGCAACAGAGTTGACGTGCTACTTTTTATAAAAGAAAAACAAGTGACTGCTGCTTGGAGGAAAATCCAAATTAAATTGAAAACAAGGGAACTGGACCAAGCTAGAACAGGATAAAGACAAAGACAATCTACATGTTTCGGGGCACTACCCATTCATCAGGACGACACAAAAACGAAAAAGAAAAGGACTTAGCTGTGGTAGATGTGGCACATGGGGTGGATAGCAGGAAAATGTGCTACTTTTTTTGTTGTTGTTGAAGAATTGAGGCCGTGATCCAATTTTTGTATATTTACCAATGCAAATACTTTTGCAATCCTTCCCTGGGTGGGGGAGGGGGTAAGATAAGAGTGGGGTTTTATTTTGACTTGCTACTTCCTTTATGCTATTAAAATAGGGCTATACCAAGGACAGTCGACCTCGAGAAACTCATTAGTGCAAGCACCTACAATTGCTCAAATTCAAAAGAGGAAAGATTGCTGCAAACAGTGATCTTTTGTGTGTGTAAAATGGGAGAGTTATTAATTTCTGCATAGAATGTACACTCATGCTTGCTGCACATGGTAATTTGCACAGGCTCCTTGTAGGTTATCAGGCTAATAATTATGTATCGTTTTGACCGTGACTTAAGGTGCATTTATCCTTGTTGTCACTTGCGTGTTACGCGCTGGGTGTTTCTCTTTTGCTTCACACCTAGATTCACTGCGTGACATTACGTATGAGTCGCTCCCGCTGCCGTCTGCAGATGGTTCATCCACGAGACCGTGCGGCCTCTTCCAGTTGCTTACTCACTGCTCTGATGTTTGTCGCCGTTTGCCATCAGCTACGTTCCTCCCACCACTTGGGTTCCATGTCACTGCACACCGTGACTTCCGCCGATGTTGTTGCCTTGCTGGTTCTGCCACCTGGGTTTGGACCTTCTTTGCTGGCATTGGTCTCTCTCCTCCCTCCGTGCATGCGTCTTCTGCTTCTGGCTCTGGCCAACATTTGCAGTTTTGCCATGGTGGCGGTCACTTGCCTTCTCCAGCCCTGGCTCACTGCTGTGCTTTCGGGTACCTCAGGTCCCTTCAGAGGGCCCCTTCCCGTGGCAGCTCCCCTTCCCATGGTGGCCCCCTTCTAGTATAATACACCGCGCTCATCTCTTAGCGCTGGGGTTTCTGCAACACAGCTTTGCTGTTTGCACGACTGCTTTTCCAGATGTGGCAGCGCTCCTTTTGGTGGACTTCCATCTTCCATTTGGGGTCACTGTCCCTGGCCTCTCGGTGGTGTTTGCTTTCGTGCGTCCCTTGATGCCTGGGCAACCATCTCAGCGAATGCTGACCTTGCCTTGCGCTCGCCCTACTTGCGCAGGACTCTTGTTCTCTCCACATTACGTCAGCTGGGTGCCACTTTGCTTGGCAATCTGTCTTAGTCGCCGAAGTGATCTGGAGTGGGGGGAGGGGGTAGACCCTCCCTGCCCTTGTCCGCTGCGCCTACGCAGACGGTGAGGGCACAGGCTGCCCCTTTTGCCTCCAGGTTGTCCTCCGTTCTGTTCCGGTGGGCCCTTTCCTGCCGCCACAAGGATGGTTGCTTGGGTGTTGCACTTGCTTCGCGATGTCTCTCCCTTAGTGTCCAGCCTCCTCCTCCTCAACCCTGGTACGTTTTTTGGTCACCCACCTCCTTTTTGTGCTACTCAGCACTTTGGGTCATGGTACAGTATTGTGACAAGAAAATACAAATTTCTTGCTCTAAATTTGTTTCTTTAGCAATACTTACCGTGACCCATCATAAGCCCACCATCCTTCCCGCTGGCCTTTGCATCTAGTTTGAGACAGTATGGTATGTATTGGTCGGTGAGCTGTGTGCACGAGGGCCTTACCAGGGTTGCATTTTTGTTTGGAAGGTGCGTTTAGGGATCGTTAATTGAGATATTAGCACTTTGGGTCATGGTAAGTATTGCTAAAGAAACCCAAATTTAGAGCAAGAAATTTGTATTTATCATGGCATTTTAAGAATTTTAGGATACATGAGGCATCAGCCATCTACAAACAAGGCTGTCATCTCACATTTCACATTTCATGCACGAAAAACTAAGAATAAACCAATCACTACATGTATTTTTTAAAAAGAAACATTCCTGCAAATGTTTGCTTTTTCTATTTTACTTGTTTTTTCTTTCTCAGTAGAGTGTGCTAGATTGTGTGCATTGGTACACATTAGTACAAACCAAGGACTACTATAAGGAAGGACGTGCAGCGCTAATTTTCAGGCTTCGCTAGCGAA
>SMGT01010273.1:21767-49822 GCA_004794575.1 Lanistes nyassanus
GGGGAATACTATGTAAATGTTGACGTCAAAATTATTTTGAGCGGACGAAAAATCTTCCCTTCTGGCAGTGGTATTGTAACGTTAACACAAAATGTAATCAACAATTGAATGTTGGTGTATATTACAGCACAGATGAAGTGTTTTGTTATACGTTCTTAGCACCAGTTCTGCCAGCCTGGTGTTGTATGTGAAAATGTTTCCGTCTGCTCAAACGCATACTTCATGGCAACAAATGAATGTGGATTCAAGTTGTTCCTTCGAAATTTCCGTATGTCGTATATTGCATTTTTTATTGATCAAAATCCACAGTTCCACAGGGGAAAACATGTCTACATTGGTGCCAATGTATTTTAAATCCCGACACCCAAGTTCTGGAGTTGCGAACCCTAAGAAGCTGAAAATCAAGTCACGGTTTGGATAAGAGAGGCGTTATTATGCGTTGGTGATACATCTTTAAAATCCTGCCATCTAGCATGCATGGGGATGTCACCCGCTAGTCTAAAACTGTCATCCCGCTGTCGGAGAGATGCAGAAAAATATTGACGGACTTCGAACTGCGCGTCACTTCTTTCGACTCATTGATTGAGTCGAGCGAAACTCCCAGTGCCGCTGTTTGGTGAACAAGCATCGCTACGAGTGTTCTTTGAAGTCTCATTGTAAGAGGCGAGGGTTTCTCCGCCCATAGGACGTGACAACATTCGGTATTTCCTGGAACAAACGACACATTAAAGCAATGTGTGCCTACCAGAACACTTTTAGTCTTTTTCTGATAATTTAACATAATATTGGGAATAATATTGGGATAGTTATGAATATATAATACAAATGCATATACTGTACATGCATATATTTCTTTTTCTGCTTTTGTGTATGAACGTAGCAGTTGAAATGCCAGGACGTGCCAAGTTTGTAGTTTAAATTCAAGTCTGCTCGAATGGGGCTGAACAATCTGTGTGTGGCGTCAATGAAATCAAAGTTTTCAATTCGTCCTTTAATACGATCCGTCTGCCTGCTTGTCTATTTATAGTTATCTATCTCTCCCTTCCCCATCCCCCAGTGCTGAGCCTGTTTGTATATCTGTTACGGTGCTAGAGTTTTGTAAGCATTCATATGTAGGTGCATGGAAACATCTGTCTCCTGCAGCTATCACCTGTTGGTACCAAGGAAACGGAGAGACTCCTGTCGATAAAGGAACAAAGAACATTACGAAGAGTGGCGTCAACTGCAATTACTGGAGTAATCTGGAACCTCGATCCTTCGAAATGTTCTTTCTGCATGGACGATGCTAAATTCATTGTTGATGGGATTGAAGCTAGCTGCCCCAACAGCTTCTTCCACAACGTTTGAAAGAACTCCTGACAGTCCCCGGTACTTCACATTATACCCAAGCCGCTGTGATGTGGGAAATGCGTGACTTCGCTCAAGGTTCAAATGTGTCTGGGGTGGTCGTTAGTTGAATCCAGGGCTGGCTTGCATGGGCGTTTGTAACTGCCCTTCCAGTCATAAGATTTGTCATAGGGCCTGTTCACCTTGTGTATTTTACATGCACATTTACGTAAGAACTGAAGATACGAACGCTCGTGCAAGCCACCACAGCTCCCAGAGTTTGGTCATACTTAGTTTTATCACCTCTGCAAGAAGTTGAAATAGTATACTTCTGGTAGTCTCTCTAGTATTGTAATTGGGAAGATATATGATTATTTCTGTTACAAAAAGTTCCAACCCGCTATAACGCATTAATATCCAGTTTATTGTATAATTTTTTATTGCAAAAAATACTATTTGAAGCAAGTTACATCATATTAAAATACAGACACTAATGCTGTGAAATGACATAATGGTCATTAATACAGCAAACACTCTTGCAACGTTTTACATAAAATAACATGTTTGAGTACACGAAAAGAAGCATTTCAAGTGTTAAAACAGCTGATGTGTTCCATGATACTAAGTCAACGAAAAGAAATTTCGTACCACTTATGACCAATGAAGTGATCTGTCCGGTGGACTAAAATATCGTGTCTAATTATTTGTGTATGAAGAACTCTCATGTTGCTAAATTTTATAGACCAATAAATCTAATCAACTGTGATATTCAAGTCACTACAGTCCACGCACGTGTTTGTTCAAATCGATTCTCCTGCTTTCTGATCGCCGATAATACGTGGGTGATCACTCATGCAAATCTGTTGACACTGGGTTCATACGTCAATATGCAGTTATCGTTACTTTTATTTCACTTGAAACTAATTTATTTTCTCATGACTTACACCCAGAACAAACAATGTTCAAGGATGATAAAATGGTTATCAAATGATTAAAAAATGACACGCACAGTCGAACTTGGCTAATAAAGATTTTCTGGCGTTAATGGCAGTTCGAAAAGATTCGTGATTCGTGTAACCTAAAATTACTCAAAACTGAACATGAATTCTTGATGCAGATGCAGATGCAGATTCCAGATCAACGTTCTGACTACAGATGTGTTGAGGAGAGGTTCACGAGGCGTAGGAGCGGCCAATGTCGATGCATCAGTATCTTTACGACTCTTTGCATTCGACGTAGATGAACAGTGCCAGACCCCAAGAAGAATGTTTCTTAGGCCTAAGGGGGGCTTGCCATTATCCGAGTTCTTCTCTACATAAAGTTTTACTCTGACGAAAGTCACTTGCCCTACAAAACATCCTACTATGAAAATATATGATTTTTAAAAAATGGTTTTCATTTGTCCCTGCTGGACAAGTTGCCAAAATACCTTTGCCTTCCCCGCTGCCAGAACACTTTACTTGCCGCGGGGAATCGGGCCATCTTTCACTCCTCCGTTGGCTTGTCCTGCCCTCGCTGCAGTTCGTCAAGGTGGATCAGCGGAATGGCCCCCGACTGGCGGCTGATGGTCACGTGCGGCCCGCGAGGCTGTTCCGCGAGAGTCCGCACGACGATTGAGGCGGCGAGCAACTTGGAGGCCAGCTGCTTGGTCAGCCCCATGGCCGCCAGAGGGCCGCACGCGTGCGCTACCAGCGCGAGCACCAGGCGCCCGTCCCAGCCCAGAAGCTCGCGCAGGCGGGGCCACGTCTCGCCGACTGGCTCCTCTTCGCCAGGGTCCTCGCGGCCCGAGCTGGTGGCTGCGTCCACGTAGAGAACGAGCGCGCAGTCTCGGAGACCCGGGACCATGACCTGCACCACCCAGGTCAGGAGGTCAACCCCGTTGAGAACGGCGAGGAGGAGGAATAAGTAGAAGAGGAAAGTGAAGCCCTTGCTGTAGATCTGGGGAACAGAAGGATTTCAGCCCAAATCAGCCAAAAACAGAAGGGATCTGGCGAAACTGTTTCTTTACGAGAACCACGCAGTACACTAACTTTATTCACTTCAAGCGCATCGCTGATCCCAGACCCCAAACTTTCTTAAATCTGTTAATTCGCCTTTGTAGTGTTATACCACACTATACACATATTAAGAGGGGTGGGCCAGGTAATCACTGGAATCATACTTTTTAACCGGATGCACGCTCTCATTTAGTCAAGAGGTGCCTTGAGCTTTATTTCTGGGGAACATGAATCCGTCCATCCGTCCATCCATCCATCCAGAGATATATGTACGTAAGAAATTAGTCTCGTTTTCTTTATAAGACGCGCGAATTTGTCGAATCATCCATCCACCCACTAATACAAAAGTAATGATTCTAATTTTCCTTATTAGGAGATCGAACACAGATACATTTACGCGAACACATACAAACGCGTTTAAGTGCTGCTGTTCGTTTTATAGACATGCAATCGGTTTGCATTATCGTAAAGCCTGACCTCGTTCATGGGAAGAAAGCACTGGATGTCATAGCGATAAACGGCGCCGGCTTGCCGCACGGGAACACTGCAGATGAAATCCCCTCGGGGAAGGGCACTGGTGGTGTTGACGTCTCGTTCGGCATCCCAAGGCTGGAACAAAAACTGCGGCTGGAACAGCACGCCCACGAGGACCGCTTGCACGAGGCAGAGGATCACAGTCAGCGACTTCCGGCCGCACGAAGCCAGGGTCAGCACCGAGTTGCCTCGCTTTAGCGCTGTCAGGAGAAGGGCCGCGGCATCGCCTAGCAACAGCTGGCGGCGGTCCTGCGGCAGGCCCTGCGCGTCCTTCAGGTTCTGCAGCAAGAGCTGCACGTCCAGCCACAGGAAGCGAGAAGCGACGCTCCAGACCGCGTGAGGCAGCAGGCACAGCAGAGCGCCGACCGCCAGCACCAGGGGCACCCACAGGTGGTAGGACGCACTCCTAGCCCAGTTAATTGGTATCTACAATACAGAGAACGCTTTCTTTTGGTACAGCAAAACCAAGGACGGGTTTCTATTTCACACTGTATATTTGAGGTCGCCTCACACAAAGTTCTCAGTGCATGGAACATACCTGTACTCATCATCATCATCATCAATCATGGGATTTATACAAGGCACACATACTCGTCCGCAGTCCCATTCACAATGCAACATAAGCGCGCACGCAGACTCACGCGCTGGCACTGCCACACAAGCTACTTCCAAAAGGACAAAATGAAATGCTTTAAGGTCCAGAGAAAAAAAGTGCGCTAAAAATATACGGGCATACTGTGCTGGACCTACGAATGCTTTAATCGCCGGAAAAGAAGATGCGAACGTTCATGCAGCCACGCCACGCCCAGCCCCGACAACAACAACTTCACTTTCGCCGTACACCGAACAGCATGTTGACGAGACAGAATATGGCAAGTGGTGTGTCTTTCAGAGGAACGATCATTTGGGAACTAGACATCATTCTTATTCAGTTTACTCTCTTGGAGGGGATCACAAATCTTGTGCTCCCACCTTGTGAATACTTTTTTTACGCCTATCAAGCCATCTAAAATGCATACCACAAGCAAAGCCCGCTTAAAGCACAGCGGTCATTTCCGCTTGGCATGGAGACGCGAGGTACGACATTAGCTCCGATCTTGATCGCGTCTGGCAGAGTTACCTTTCCCGTCCTGCGGCATCTGCTGACAGGGTTGGCCATGGGAAGGGGAGTGGGAATGGGGGAGGAGGGATCTCTTCAGGTATAGTCTATAACCGAACTGTTCAACCCCTGTTTAATAGTGTTTTTTTTATAAAAAAAAACTTCAATAAACACTTTTTCTTTTGCAAACATTCTCACTGCTTATGCTTCTACAAGTAATTGAGAGTTGTTAAGAAAATTCAAATATTACACATCCACTGTATACATCTCTGCTCTAGGCTTTCACATCTGCACTGTGTGTTTTAATCAGTACTAATAGCATTACTATTTTTAAACACTGTAAGCATCTGCAGTCGAGTAAAGGTTGCGCGCCCATGCGCACACACATTTATAAATATATAATGTGTATGGGGAGTGTACTCCTCCCTCCAAGAAGTAGCCCACGTTTCTGATGCAACGCTATACAGGCAACAACAAAACACCACAACACGACTGATGTCAACCTTTACCTCTCAATGAGTGTGAAAAATTCTAAGGTTCTTGCTCACCCAAAGGTCAGAGCCAGAGATCGGCATAACAAGTTCTTGTTGGAAGCATTTTTCGTAAAAGAAAGCTGTTTGAGCAGACGTCATATGACTCGGGGCGAAGCACTGGATAGGACTCGTTAGGTAACGCAGCAGCACAGACCCAAAGGACAAACAAACCAGTAGAAGCGCTGACCAAACGGTGACAGCTTTTTCAGCCCACGAGCAGTTGTCCTGAAACATTGTCTTTAAAAAAAAATCAAGTTATCATGCTGCAAGTTTCTTAAATATGGAATTGGGGATAAATCGATCACTATCAGAGTACGATACTCATGCAAGACCAGAGTCTCTTGGTTTGACTGTGTTCTTGGCAGCGTGCCTCAAGTGGCCCCTCAACTAAAGATGCGTCGTTTAACACTGACGAAAAAGAGCTTCCTAATTTTACAAACCACCCTATTTTTCTGGACGGAGTACCAACAATGCACACCTATAGAAAAATGAAACCGCACCATATTTAGAATCAATAAAGTGCATTCGGTCGGATAGATTTTTTTTAAAGACAGAGCCAACTGCAGTTCATCTCTTTTAACAGTTTCCGCGATCGAATAGCATACAGTTTTTAGTTCTCCTGTACTTGCATACTGTAACTTTTAAAACATACAAATAAAAAATCTTCAGCTGTGTAAAATGTTCATTTCTAAGCTCCTTCTGTTAAATATATAAGTTAATTAAATCAGTACCTTCAGATATTGGCACTCTACAGGACGTGTTACCTGTTATGAGCATGAAAGAGCTCCCTCCGTAAAGCGCTACCCGGATTCTGTTGTGGTTAGTCAAGATGGAAGTGGCGCCCTTCGTACGCTGTACAAAATTTCATCACAACTTCGTGTGGACACTGCGGCGGATTTCACAAGTCCTGTATGAGTGGCTCCAGAGCAAAGAGCGGAGGCAGGAAAAAGGGGCCGGACATCCAGAATGGCGGCGATCTGACAAACCCGGATCTGTGGCAGATCGTGTTACATGGACATTCTTATCGCCTCTTCGTCTATAAACAAGGACATGATACACAGGCGAACGGGCCTTGAGACCAGACAGATGGGTTGCATGAGCGTTCACTGCCGAACTTCCGGTCATAAGTGCAGTCCCAAAGCCCATTCGCTCCTAGTATTTTACGCGCTCGTTTACTTATGAACAGCAGATACGAACGCTCATAAAAGCCACCCTTGGGTTGCATGAGCGTTCTTATCTGGATTCCATGCGTAAAATCGACAGCACCTAACTTTCCAATGGAACGGTGAACAGACCCTACGAGCACTTTATGGAAACCAATTACGAACGCTCGTAAACCCTTGTCCATCGTCAAAGCAATGATTGAATAGCATGAGCTGCTGACTGAAAGCAGTTCAGTGCAGTCATGGATTGATTGCATGTTGTGCTGTACCGCCATGCACCATATGTGCGTGCAGTCGTAAGATCGACCTTCGATATATGCATGGCTTAAAAGATAAGTATGGTTTAAAACATGTGAATAATTAAGAAATTTACAGCTTCATCGGTTATTATAGTACACTCTGAAGTTTCATCTGATAAAAAAAATTAGTCATCCCCAAAGTGCCACTATCAGTAACAACATTAACGACCTATTTGAGACATTAACATTTATTACTTTTCCACCTTTCATTTCCTGAAAACACATCCCCCGTCATCATTTTGAATGATCCTCTCACTTGTCTAACAGAATCTTACTGAAATAGAATATCTCGATCTCTCGTTCGAGTGCTGGCCAGTGGTTATAATTGCGCATATATATATATTATCGTTCTGTCTGTATGCTATATCCCTGCAATGTTTCTCTGGGATAAACTAATTCATTTCTATGGGATCAACATGGCCTACCGTAACTTTCGTAACAGGGAGATACAAAAGCATTAACACAATCCTGTTAGTGTACGGTTTACAAAATGTTCATGCACTCCATGCATCATGCATCATGGCTCCTGCACGCACGTCGCACTGCTGTGACATAAAGGTCTAAATCAAATGCGCATGAAAGATCATAAGCTAACGTGTGACTTTGAAATGCGTGAAAAATATCTGTCAGCATGTACGACGAACATTATATTCACTATACCTGCGTTGGAGTAGTTGTCGAATTTAGTAAGTTCCGCGCCCGAGTTTGAAGTTCTGGAGACCCAATTGGTCCGTCTTCTGGTCTGTACATCATGCCCTTATATGGACAGGTCATGCTTTTAGCGAAGGGGTATATTGCTTATCTCACAGTCTTAATTCTCTCTAAAATGTTTAACGCAAAATAGTTTCTTCCAACTGAAAAAGTACATGCTCTGCTGGATGTATTGTGGAAATGCAGTAACCAAAAAAATTCTTTAGGCAAGGGGAATAACTACAACACCCTGTAGCTAATGGGCACTGTGACCTTTACTACGCTGTTACCTATCCTATCTCTAGTTCTCACTTAAAGTACATGTAATCGCACTCTATCGTTCGTGTTTGCGTGCATATATAGAGTTAGATATATCTTCTTTAGTGTTCAATTCCCCTTATGAAGGTGACAATGTATAATGAAAGTCGACTCGTCCAATAATTAACTCGCCCTTTACATTGACGTCCACATGACTGACTCGCCCATTATAGTCCACCGTATTGAGTTGACTCCGCCAGCGACTATACTACTACTACTACTACTACTACTACTACTACTACTACTACTACTAATAATAATAATAATAATAAATGTGGATTTTTACGCGCGAGAACACATTTCATGCACACTTCGCGCGGACGAGGCACACATACAGACACTCTATAGCTATAGTGAAAACAACGAAACACACACACACACACAGAGGGAGAGATGAACGCAACACTGACCAACAGGACACAGAGTCGTCCTTCAGTCACAGATGGGTGGAAAAGTATCATAAGAGAGGATGAACAGAGAAAGTTGTCTTAATGCAGACAGGCAATCGGGACATCAGTCAAGGTACTTGTGGGAAAGAAAAGTTTTTAAGTTTCGCTTGAAAGTCAGTAGTGATGGGGAGTGGCGAATGTTGTGGGGAAGTGAGTTCCATTGGGTGGATGCCGAGAAGGTGAACATTCGCTGTCCATATGTTTTTGTCCTGATGCGGGGTACTGCGAGAATGCGATCGTCGGAAGAGGAGCGGAGCTGTCTCGCTGGAGTGTAGATTGTAAGAAGTTCTCAAAAGTAGCTGGGGCATGCACCGGTGAAAAAATTGAAACAGAGAGTAGACAACTTGTAGTCGATGCGAGCCTGAATGGGGAGCCAGTGCAGAGTGCGGAGGAGAGGTGTGGCGTGGTCTGTTTTGCGCGCTTTCAGGACAAGGCGAGCCGCCGAGTTTTGAAGTTTCTGTATCTTCTGTAGCAGATACAGAGGACAGCAGGCTAGCAAGGAATTATATATATATCTTGATATTAGCTTGACGGTCTATATATATATATATTCTTGATATTAGCTACAGGGTGTTGTAGTTATTTCCCTTGCCTAAAGAAATATACTCCAGTGGACTAAAAGAACAAATAACCATAGTGATATCGTACCCTGTCGTCCACTTTTTAAAAAACGAACTTTTTAATATAACAATATATGAATGCACGAGTCAGCATACAGACGGACTATACATAATAAGGGATCTTACCAAGGCGAAAGAAGTATAATTATAGTGCCTTAATTAGCGGTGCCAAAGATTTTTTTTTACTACATATAAAATCTTTTGCGCTACTCATTTAAAATGTTTGTTTGCTTCACGATCGAAATCATCATATCCAATATCGCCTCGAATGCTTGTAACTTTGGGTAAGCTACTTAATAGCTTATTCGGTACTACGCTACACAGATCGAGCTGCTCGCCATAGAAGCCTTTGTTCTTGCTCTTAAGATACGGACCAGACAATAGTGTGGCTAAAACAACTTTGCAGTTCTTCGAGGACGATCGAATCAAAAAAAAATTGCGGTGGACGAGTCTAGCTATGACTTCCAACGACAATTGACGGAGGAGTGGATCGAACAGCGACGACCCAAGTCATGCAAACTGGAAAGATCTGCAATCAACATCCAAGTAATAATGGCCTTCTAGATGATCATAAATTCCGTCCCAACACTTCCATGCAGATAAGGAATCCCCCCCTCCCCATACATGACCTACAAAATTTGCGTTTGATGTAGCAGACAATCACTTCCGGTAAAATAGTATCCACTCATTGGTCAATTTGTGTCCATCGTCATTGGTCGGTTGAATCAACACAGAATTTGAACACTACAGAAGAACTGCAACTGATGTCTTTATTTGATCGTCAACAGAAAATTGTCAGTCTAGAAAATGGCATGAAGTTTTAGGTACGTAGTAACATTGTGTAATAGTTAAGTAGTAAACCTTTTTTTTTTGATAGACCTAAAGCTGACAAAATTGCCTTCGTTAAAAGATCTGCATGGAAAGAAAGTCAACACGAGACACCACTCCACTGTAGTGGTGTATCGGTGCTACTTACGAGTACTGTAATTCTAATATTCTTGACAGCACCGGTAGCAGTACACGCCTTACCATGGTCATTATGTATGCCTTGATGTGCTTGAGAAAAGTAGGATGCTGTATCAAGATAATAACTGAATTAAAGTAGATGACAGTAAAGTACGACTTAGGTTCCGTAAGCGTAAATCACTAAACGCAATACTTTCCCCCTTCCCTACAAAGATCTTTATTTATATTATCATTCACGATACGCTCCTTTTTCTAGTAATACTGCTTTTGTTTATGCATGCTTGATCAAGCGATTTGAAAAAAAAACTTGTAACTAGTATACAGCTTTATGTATTTAAACTAAACTTTCCTTCGAAATCCGGGATTGAGGGATTCCTACAAAAGCTTTGTTAACACTAGAAATTATCCGGTTGCTTGCCCTCCAAACATAACCATTATATTTGTAAATTTCTTTAAAAACAGATGTGAACGTCCTAAGACTATAAAGTCTGCTGGAGCATGTCTGCTTCTGTCTGGAAAGATTTCTCATCTTGTGGTGTAATATTTGTCAAGGCAGGAACACCTGACTTGGCCGTCACCCCAACAAAAATACTAGGAAGATTACCTTGTGAAGGGAGTCAGTCTCTGATGAAGACACTTGCACTTGCAGGATCAAACTGTTCCTCTGATTGTGGCAATATTTTTGATGCTCTGATTATCCAGAAATATGAAATTGAAAGGCAACCTACAGGAGACCCCACTGCTGATAGAGGGGATCAGGCTGCAACATTCAGTGCTGGCATTTGTGATGTGAACACACATGGGCGACAGGCTGCAATTAACAGCTGCACTAATTATAACAAAAGATACACTAGCTCAGCGTTTTTTCCCCACAATGCCATCAGGTCAGATAATAAACATTCCAAGTGCATCACAGAAAAAGTTCTTTTTAAAAAAAGTGACAGTTTAGCCCGACTACAGGTTTTGCAGTCTGCAGTCATAGAGACGCCTACCAGTACTGTCTTCAAAAAGGAGAGGTGTATGTGGTCTCCTTCAAATCTTGCCTGTGATGACAAAATTCGTGAGACTAATTCTTTACAGGCAGAAAGGTTTGCAGAACCACTGGCATTAATTGAGCAGGGTTCTTTACCTGATGATCTCTACCAGAACTCTCTCCAATTTGCTGTCTTGAAATCTGTTGATGCAAAATGGATCTCTGGGGAAGAGGTTTCTGAGGGTATACATTCAGGTCACAAAGGCATCATGCAGGAAAAACAAAGCATTTCTTGCAGAGCTTTTCCAGACGTGGAACAGGCTGATGGGCAAACTGTACAGAGATTCTTGGATTCTTTGCCATTGCAGGCGCAACAGGTAGTGTGCTCTGTGCCTCTGCAGCATGAAAATAGCATGACTGTGGCAGTGTCACATAACCAGCTTGGAACTGTGCAGCATGAGCCTGTAAAAAGTTCACCCATTCATGCAGAGTCTTTCCAGGATGTGGAGTTTCAAACCACACAATGGCAAAACTATAGAACACGATCCCCACCAGGGATTGAAATTTTTCCTGTGGCGACGTCAACTCCAGTTTCTAAATGCTTCAGAACAAGGAGTGCCACAGAGATAGATGGAAGTCAGACCGACTCTGGTATAGCCCTGTCATTTTCCTCACATTGTGCACCCCTCTTCAGTAGTTCTGAAAGAGACACAGGAATATGCAGCAGTCTGAGGGCCAGGTCAGAAAAATCAGGTCACCTTGCGATGAGTCATGCTGATTCTTCAAATGACAATAACATTCGGAATCTGACCCCTGATGACTCTACAGGTGCAGTTTTTTGTTTTGTTTTCTCTAAGTAAATCTTGATTAGACACATTATTTAAATTAATCCAAAACATGGACAAATTATTTTTAACCTTTCTTTGGTCACGTTTTGCTGTGGTAACTTAAATCATGGATTGTAATATATATTTACACATTCCTTCTATGATACACAATACTGATGCTGGGAGGGGGTTCCCCCCCCCCCCTTAAGCACTGGGGTTCACTAACAGGCTTTTAATTCGGTGTATTCATTTTATTTTTTGGTTAACATGTGGGAATTGGGTCAGGGTCATGCCAAGTTTGTCAAACATTCATGCACCTAATTTTTCCAGATGGAGGAAATTCTTTGAACACATCACTATCTAGTATGCATTGGCTGAAGGACTTTGCCCTGGGACCCAAGAATTCACCAATCAGTGACCAACAGACACATTCCGCGCCTGTGGTGTTTACATCTGCCACATCCATCAAAGGGAAAGCTGGCAGTTGCAAAAAACAGGTAGGTTGTGTGTGAAGGCCAAACTTAACAAAGTAACAACCTCCCAGTATAAATGTTTGATGCAAACAAACTTTAGCAGTGTAAAAAGATGAAGAAACTGGCAAAATAGTCTTTGTTACCATTCAGACTAATAAAATAAATGACTAAAATGATAGGGAAGAGGATTCTTTTACCATCCAACCACCTCTTCCGCCGATGCAGATTAAACCATTCGATAGTAGAGATTTTCATGTGATGCTTCAAGCCTCGTGCTTCTGATGCAATGGTGTGTTCTGTCATATGACAGTTTTCTCAACATGCCATAGTTTGGCTTATTAACTGCAGCATGCTTCATTGACACCAAAGATGTCCGTGTGTACTTACTGCTATATTCCAGCAAGTTCCAGCTTCTTGTCTTTTTCAGGCCGAGCTGCAGTCAGAGAGAAATAAGCGACCACCTCACACGTTTGTAAACCTGATTAAGCTTGCACTAGCAACACGACCTTTAAAAGGCATGAAAGTGAAGGAGATTTGCAAATGGATTGAAGACAAGTTTCCATACTATAGGCACAAAGCTAATTCTGGTTGGAAGGTAGATGCTGGAAAACTTCTTTGATGTGTTTTCTACATGAATTACATTCAGCTACATGCATAAAATGCATCTTTTTTTAAAGTAAAGGAAGAAATAGTTCCGGCAACTGGTATAACTGTAATTTTTGTTTAGAAGTGTTGATTAAATCAGATTTCATGCTTCGAACTGGAAATTTACTTAGTTACTTTGAAACATTTTCTTTTGGAAGTACTTTTCTCTTACAAATTCAGGAAATATTGATTTCCAAACAAATTTAAAGCAACCCATAAAATTAGGACAGGAAATAACTGGTCAGTATTTTGACCTATGTCTGGTTGTCTGTCTTGCAGAACAGTATCCGCCAGAACCTGTCTATGTACTCTTGTTTTGTGAGAGTGAGGGCCCCTTATTCAAAGCAGCCTGGCAGCTACTGGATTTGTAAGCCTGACCAGCAAGGGTCTTGCACAGAGACTTCCACCAACAGATCTGGTGAGGATTGCTCTACTATTGAGGCTAGCTGGAGGTTTTCAAACAAACTGGAGTTAGAAGGGCAAGTCAAGTAAAGAGACAAGTTGTGCTTAATCAATCCTTTTTAAGGTAGATATAATTTATAAACCCAATTTTTTGACACATTTCTAGGAGGATCAAACTTACAATATCAATATACTCTTTTACATTTTTCATAGAAACATCCAGAGTCATTGTCCTTTATAAAACTAGGTGGCTGTTATACAGATTTTTTTTTAATATTTATATATTTAGTGAGGTAAGATGTAGTGGAATGTGAATTAGCCCTTGTTAATGTTAAGAGTTGCCACAACATTATCTGCTCTGGGACTGATACCTAGATAATAGGAAAATAGAAAAGGGTTTAAAAATATTCACAACTACCCAGGTTTCTCTTAATAGCTTGGGGTTTTTTTCCGAACCAGAGCTTTGAGACCAGGTCGTTTTGAAAAGAAAACTTTAAATAACATCAGAACAAAACTGTAAATCACCTGTAAAAAATTTCACAAATCAGCTGATAACATTGGGAAATATTGTGACAACAGTAATATGATGATTCAAAAAGAGAGGAAATAGAGAAAAATGGTCCTGAAAAAAACATTTAATTTCATCATTTTGCCCATACCCATTCGAGTAGTGCTTTTTAATTTCTGATTGGTACATGAGCTTATCTGTATAAACATCTTGAAAATGCAACACAGTGCTACCAAGTATCAGAACCAGGTGTAATTAGTATAATTATGATAATGGTCATCTCTCATTAGAATATAACAATTTCATGGCACACCAGCAAAACAAGATTATTGTGTTTACTTGTTCCACGAATTTCATGAATCTTCATAAAAAAATTTTATAACAGATTTGCCTATGCTACACAACATATCTTATGGTGGCTAGACATGACAGATTACATGACTTACTTTTGACTGTAGGCCATTGGCTGTGGAAACTCTAGGGTGACAAGGTCAGCTTTCGAAGCCCCTTCTCCTCCAGTTATCATCTGAACTTACTGTTTAGCAGTGTTCGTAGTAGATGTTAAATTGTTATGGTGTATTTGTGCAAGGAACAAACACTTTCTTAAGGTTCATGTGGAGTGTACAGTTTTTTTTTTCAAATATACACTCAACATTGGAACAAGATTAATGGCAGATTGAATAGACTTGGGCATTTTGCTAACAGAGCAGTCTCTTGTTTGCTCCTAGCTGATGTGTACCCTCAGGGCCCATCAGCGTGGTTTGAAAATCTATTTTTATTAGTAATTCCATATAAATAAAATGAAATTCGCTGTAAAGTAGCTGTTGGTGCATTCCCCTTTTCTGGCTTGTACTCCTTAAATTTAAGGTTCATGAGTCACATTTGGAAGGGTGACACCATGATTCTGAGCACTCTGTGGCGTGACCATACAAGCTTTCAGAAATTTTATATTGATTCATCTCTGCAGCTGCAAAGTTTGTAAATTAGTAGCACAACAGACACTACAGGCGTCTTCAGTTTCTCTGTATAGTTATTTCATTTTCTCTAACCCTTATGGCTGTAAGCTTTAAGTTTTATTTTCCCGATGTTTTAGTGACAATTCCAAGAAGCATTTAGAAACAATGCCAAGCACAACCATGTTGGGCATGTAGAAGTAAGGACATCAAGAATGCTTATAGAAGTAAAGAACCTCTACAATATTGCTACCATTTAGAGCAAAGGTTTTTTGGACTCTCATCTTTAGGTAGGATTTGCGGAATTTTGGTCCAAATAAGCGAATAATATTAGGCTTATGTACATAGGATTTGTTTCGGTTCTTTAAGATTCGGTCCGAATAAGCGGCTGGTCCGATTATCCGGTGGTCCAATTAACCGGATTCGACTGTAAAGACTTTGCAGTACAGGGTTGTGTCAGTTTTTTTCCAGAGGGGTGGGGGGGGGTGACAGAGTGTTTTGTTTTGCTTTTTGCTGTAGCAGGGTGCCTTGAGAGATAAGTATTATTTCAGAATCTCACGTTGCCTACATATCCCTGTTCGGTACTTCTAGAAATGTTGACAGGTCATTGTGCCTTCATTTGATTTGTTGGTTCTTCAAAATTGGTGTTAAAGAATGTGAAGTGCTGCTGCTTGCACTTTGAAATAATCCTTCGTTGTCTGCTTTGTATTATTTTCTTCGAGTTCAAATACATTTACTTTCTCTTCAGTCAAGGAGTATCATTTGATGTCAGGTGCTTTTTTTCAGGTTTGATGCCCATCGTGGCAGCACATCCACATCTGAATCCCTACACTTTACTCTGCCTGCCAAATGCCTGCTGCGGAGCACCTTTGCCTGGGCAAATGCCATGCTACATTTCAGTGCCATCATCATCATCTGTTGGCATACCATCAAGCACAGGCAGCAACATTCCCACCCACTTGGCAAAGGTGCCCGTGGTTTTACCAGCCCCTAAGCTGCCAATTCCTAGAATGTCGACTGCATCTCTACCACCTGTGTGCAAGAGCAGAACTAGAGCATCGGCACCCAAGACAAGGACAAGAAAAGCATGCACCACAAGGATGAAAGGTGCCAGGGAGTGTGGGAAAAGCAGAAAAGTGGAGGGTGGTACAGACCTTGTGTTTGGGGCTTGGATGCAGACACAGTCAGACAATGAAAAACCCATTGTGAGAGATTACATCCATACATTATCACAGCCTTTCCGAACAGATTCAGACCCACTGACCGGGAATGATGTGGGGAAGACTGCAAGAAAGGATGGGACACGTCTTCATTGTTTCTCAGAAAAAGTGGCACGTTCCCTAGATTTCTGTCTGTCTGTGAGTGAAGGCAACTTGGAGAGCTCACCACAGTTCAAGGCCCCCGTTTCTGAAGAAGAGAGCAGCCCAGAGTTTGAGATCTTGTCGATGGAAGAAGATATGTTGTCAAAGATTCAAAATCGACGGAAGCAAGTTTATCCCAGACACCATGTTGAAAATTGTATTGTAGGCAGCAGCTTGGAACCTGGAATCATTCTGACCAAGGACATAATCCCGGATAATGTGGCTTCCCAGCCATTCGCCATTGAAAATTCTTCTGATGTTAAAATGCCACCGAGAAAGAAACAAAAGAATATCTTGCCAGTCTCTCCCTTGCTGTCTTCCCCTTGCATGGAGTTCATGCACTTACCTCACATACCTTCTGTAAACTCTTTTGATTCTAAATTTGACTTGGCTCAACAGCATAACATCTCGAGTTCGCCAGGGGAACATCTGAGCAAGCTGCCTGAAACATCAACACCCATCCGTAATGGGCCAGCCTTGGAACCACAGCGTCCCCAGTCATCCCCAGTCTTAGATGTTCTGCCACAGCCTCTTGCTGGGGGTCTTAGCCCAGTGAACAGCTCATTTTTTGAAACCATGGGGGATATCTTTGTATCACCCTCTGCCCATATGTCCAGCTTCAATCCAGGCAAGGCCAACAATCAGAATTGCCAGGATGCTGAGAGCATGGCAGGTGGCAGTAACGGGCACTTACCAGAGTTAAAAACTCCTCCAAGTAGGTGGAGTTGGGCTGGCGTTTTGTCTGCTTCAGTGGGCCACTGGGGGGATTCCAAAGATGAGATGCATCCAGGGCAGAATCTTAGCCATTTCTTTGAGGGCTCAAATCTAATGGACATGTACGAGGCACCTTCCTTTAATCTCAGCCCACAGCACTTGCACTTTAAATCTGGCTCGCCTTACAACAGCAATAAGACACCTGGTCACATGCAATCAGCACCATTCCAGCAAACATGCTGCAGTGATGCAAAGTTGCTTGTTCATTCCCGAGATCTTGTGACTGACTTCCAACGTCAGAACATTGGCAACAACTTGGGGCACAATGCAATGCAGCCAGAAGCCGGAAGGTCTACCTCGGATGTTGCACGCAAGCTGTGCTATGTCTCGTCCAACCAGTGCAGCACACAGACTAACGATTTTGAGGCAGACTTCTGTGTTCCAAACCAGGTTCTTTCAACAAATTATCAGCTCCAAAACATGAAAAATGACTTAGAATAGCACCCTCTGCAGGCAGAGACATCTTTATCCACTGTGCACGTATGGAAACCATACTCCACCTCATCCCACCATTGTAAGATGCAGAAGCCAACTTTAAACTCCAGGGATTGTTCCCCTAGGCTGCAGAATGCAGTGAACAGAGAGTTTGCTAAAGAACACAACTTTTCAACATACCAGCATTCATAGACAATGGCAGGAATTGGTCAGAGGGAAAATTACGATCAGACGTTCTTGCATGAGGATTTGCCACGTGGAGTCAGCCATTATCTCAAGCTGAATGAATGTCCAGAAATGTCCATCCTAATTGTGTTGCTCAACAACAACAGCACCAGGATGGTGCAGCCTTATGTCATAGTGAACACAAACACAAGCATTCAGACTTTGAAAATTTTGGCAGCTTCTGAACGTCCATCCAGGAGCAGCAATGCATGCAGGTTTCAGCTGCCAGCATCCATCGTTTTGTTTGATGTACTGTGGATGCCAGATGCTGTGCTGCCTGAAGAACATCCTGGACGCAGTAAGACTACAGCCAAAACACTGAGCAGCATTTACAATCTCTTTCCGCAGAAGGCAGAAAGTGACGGACAAGTACACTGATCTCGCAGCAGTGAGAACCCAGATGTTTTTAGTTGCGTGTGGTATGCATGCAGAGCCAGTGTTAACTTTTGCCTGTGATAAACCTGCTGTTCCTCTGTGTTGGATGAAGTGCTAGATTCAGCCTGTGATATCTGCAGAGGACAGCCAACAGATTTTGTAATCTGCAATTTACTAATGATGCCAAGAGAATCTTTGCATCAGAATGACAGCAATTTTTGGCAAAATTGTCGAAGTGGAATGTTAAGAAACATGGACCTTCATATAAACAATTAGAAATACATAGTTTTTTTTTTTAAACTTCGGTGGAAGCTTCTGCATCACATGTGCATTATTCTGCATGTCTGATTAAAAACATTCCAAACAGCTTTGAACCCATCTTTAACCCAGCCACAAAGCTCATGTTCTTTGTACCTGTAGTTGGCTGTTAGGCCAGAATTTTAAGTTGGTTTCTTTGGAGGGTGGGGCTAGTGGTGTTTGTGTATGCTTTTTAAAGCAGAATTTTAAGTGCCTGGCAGTGAAAATAGTGTAAGGGACAGCAAAACAGACTACAAATGTTATAAATCTGCAATATTTTGATATCAGTGTAGATAGGCACATGTAGAATACTAGAAATTAGGAGCACTTGGTACGCATCCTTTAACCTTCCTTTGGAAAATTTTCACACTTAATGGCACCCCTACTGTTTTTAGCTTTATTATGAAGGTTTGTCATTTTTCTTGAAAAAGGTTCAATGCAGTATCAAGTATGGTATAATTATGATGTCAAAAGCAACAAAAAGCCCGTGATAATACTGCTTATTTACCTAATTAGGTAGAGCAGAATTTAAAATTTGTATTAAACAAAGAAAATGTTTTAAACAGCTTTTACAAATACCACAAAGGGAAAACTGACCAAGGGACGAAGAATTTGACAAAACAAATTTACTTGCAAGAAATTTTGCAACTTGATTTTCTTTTTAAAGTTTTAAGTTATGGTTGGTAATTTGGTTTTATGCTTGCATACTGGTGTCGGGATTGTAGCGAAATAGTTGAGGATTACAGGTTTTTTCCATACAATTTTTTAAAACAAATTTTAGGAATTTTTAATGTACATTTTGTGTGATCAAATTTATCATTTTCTGATGGATTTTGCTCTTGATTGTAATCATTCTACAATCAAGGATCTCTAAGATTTTTTTTTTATAAGGTCATGCTTACCAACTTTCCTACTGGACATTTTTATCTGGCTTAATGGCTGTCTTGCTATGGGCATATTACAACTATGCATCATCAGCTGTATTTATATTTCCATGCTTGCAAGACCAGTTTTGAGCAACAGATTCAGATGACCTTTAACATGTTTCTGGGAGAGATTTCTAAATTTTTCCAGTTATTAATTTTCAGATTGTCATTGTGTGTGGGGTGGGACTTTTGTTGCTGGGATTTTTTTTTTAATTTTGCCAAAAAAGAGATATCCATACCAGGAAGTGCTCATGAAAGAATTCAGATGAGTGATATATATTTATAACTGAACAAGTATTAGGACAATAAAGAAAGCAAACTTTGAAATGTGTGGAAGCCTTTGTATTTTAGGAGGACAGGCCCATGTATTGGTTTTCGACCACTTTTCAAATGTGATTTGAAAATCGCATGCTTCAATAAACTTTTAGACTGTTCTTGCTGATTTTTGACATTTTTAGTACCTACTATTTTGGTTAGATTTTGAATGTTTTACCCTAGTGTTTGGGAAAACAGACAAACTTGACATTGCCAACTGCTGTGAATGAGTAAAACCTGTTGCAAGGTAAACAAATATGGAAAATTACCTACCTGTTTTCTACCAAGCAAGCAGTTCAATAGTTTAAGAATTTGTTTTCAAAGGCAGGTACAGGAAAGTAAATTTTATGGTAACTTTACAAGGTCATGTGAAAAAAGTTAATGTCAAGGTCTGAAAAATATTCTCAAAGGCCTTTACAATAAATTCTTAAAACTTTTTGCATTCAGTTTCCTGGTAAACCAGATGTAAATGCACAAACTAAATGTGCTCAGTAGCAAACAACTTAAAATGAATAATAGTGTATTTTCAGAAAATTTTAGCATCCAATGCAACTTTTACAGTGTGGTTACCTCCAGAAGCTAGTGAAAACAAAAGACAAGAAACAATCTTTTGTTAAATGTACAAAAAATATTTTATTTCAAGCACAGCACCAGTTTTTAACACAGCTGTCAATAATGCTCTCAAGTGTAACAACAGTATTTAGCAGATCTTTTATGTAACCGAGGCCCCTGTACAAATACATGCACTCGAATAAATAAGACACAATTTTTCTATCGATCGTCATAACTACGAGCGCTCTTAAGTGAAACACATGCTAGACTAGACTGTGACAGATTTCTTGCACCGATTGATGTAAAATCAACATAGGTATGGGCTATAGGTCCTAGGCATCTGTCACCATTGAGGTAACATGAGCAGAGAGGAATGGGAGGTCTTTTGATTCGTATCACCATAGCAAGCCCTGAGACCGTGACATAAAAGAACCCACACCCAATAATCTAGATCCTTCACACACACATACACAAATTGGAACCATCTCACAAGCTGACATCTATGTTTCTTGGCTGCTATAGAAGATAGCTCCAGGACGAGAATGATCACATTTGCAAAATACCTATGTAAACAGCTGATAATATATCCCTACCAAACACTTCTCAAGCAGCCAACAGCTTTTGTCATGGTTGATGTGGAATGCTTTAACTGCGGAATGTTTCTGCAACATCATCTTTCAATAAACACTTATACTATTTCACAGATACCAAAAAGAAATTTGTCAGTCCATTCCATGGCTGGCTATATTCCAGCCTGCTGCTCCCTGAGAACACAGCCACAGAAACAGTACCACCAGTTTACATCTACATGGAAAAGTTTACTTTATTCAGTCATGGACCTTCCATGTCTGGTGAGTGACCACATTACATTACCCTATATTATTATATGTTTGATACCAACATACAGTAACATAACCACACCACACTGCATGTATTTTTATTCATTGCTGACTTCAGAATGGAAACAGCAGTAATGACATTCAATTTCCCAAAGTTCGAGAAAGACAGGAGTGACAAGATATGAATCCCACTTCAGCATGCTTCTTGGCCTTAAATTTGCGCAAACCTAGTTATTCCACACTTAAACCTACCTAATCTGCAGGGTAACTAAGCATCTGCACCCCAAACTCCCCATTGGGTTTTGGTTTCTGTTTTCATCTTGTCATGGCAATATCTCTTAGGCTGTCAGTCTACACTCTTTCTTTATGACCACAAACAGTGCATGATGACAGTGTTCAAGTCCCAGGCAGATTGTGTGATGAAATAAAAATCTGCCATGGTTGAGATCAGAGGTCACAACCCATAAGCACTGAACTTATTGCCAACCACTCCCCAAACAGATAACAGCCAATGTCCACTGACCCAGCAATACCGAAGAGTACACTGGGTATCTTGGGATGTTACAATGTACAAGGATTCTTCTGCCATATAGTTTTTCTTCCACATAATGCTCAACAGCTACAAAACCTTTACAAACTCCACCGGCAGCCGTAACTGCTGCCTTTCACTGGGAAGATATGCTAAGACGATCATCTCCAGCATCAGAGCTGTCTGAAAGATCCTGGCCAGATCTCTGCTTCCACATACCAACAGTACGGTCACTGAGTGAAGGCCGGCCCAATGATGTAGCAGACAAGCCATCGTCAACCAGCGAGTGCACCATGGCAGGACAATTATATAGCAAACAAAAAAATTAACACAAGCCTACAAATAAAATTACAGAACAATCTACACTTATGTGAGGATGTATAATTACAAAACTCTATAGGACGATAAAGTGCAGTGACAACATAAAATTCCTAAACTCCTAAATCTGTTCAGACAGGTGCAGGCACAATGCCAAAGTTCAATCTCAGAAAAAGCACAGCTGCAGTGCCAAAGCCCATGCCATTAACTGGGCTTCATTCTCTTTTCACCGGGCTGAAGTGCAGAAGCACACTGCAGCACAAAGGTACAAACACATTCAGCATAAAATTTAGTCGCCTTTAATAAGATGCTGCCCCTGCACTTTGCCTGAAGTCCCCATAACAGAGTTATGGCAACTATCCGAGTGCATTTTCATGTGGTTCAGTCAGTCAGATTTTAATGCAACACACACACACAAAATCACAGACTTAATTTTTTTTAGCAACAATACAAACGTGGACTAAAAAATAGCATTCAAGGAATGCGCATTATGTGAAAAAGCTCAGTCTCATGAATAAAGTTAACAAAATTGTGTACAAATAAACTGATAGATATAAGCAGTTCTGTCATATATTTGGCCAGCAGGAACACGAGACAAAAGCTAAGAAATCTTTGTATTGCACATTGTTAAGTATGCTTTAAGTATGTCTTAAGAAAAAGTTCTCACACTCACTCTGCCCTCCCACAAACACAACAGTTATAATGATTTGCAACTTTCCACTGGATACATGTACCACGACTTGTAAATAAATGGTGCCAATGACTATTAATACAGTAATTAGTATTAATAACTATCACAGAAGCCAGTGATTTTAAAGTCTGCTCACCAGGATCTCCCCACTCCCTCCCCACAACTTCAATCCACTTTATATTCAAACTAGACATTCACCTAGACAGTAGAACAGTCACTTCAAATTCCTTTACACCAACATGAGCAATTCGTTGGTAGTAACATCCACAAATATTTACGCATGCTCAACATTAACTGCAAAAGCTTGTGGCAGAGCTAAGTGATGAATGAGTATTGCATTCTGCCGTTGAAAGGAGTTATATGATGCAAAGGAAGGATTCAGAAGAACAATTTACGAGATTGGACCCGACACCATGGGGTTAGATACACGTGGCTGCCATACACGCACGTCTGCCTCACTGCAAGAGGAACCAGCAGTTTCTGTTATTACTAGGATATTCATTCTTAGGATCTTGATTACAGCATTTTGAGAGCACATAATCTGGCTAAAAATCAACTTCAAAAGCAAATTCAAGTGCTGGTGGCTATGAGGAAGCAAAGTGCATATGGATACACTAGTTATCATTAATGCCAGCTGCCACAGTGCAAACGTATCTACCATCTACACGAAGTCAACCACTGCAACCACACTCCACAGGCAGTGGACACTGGCAGAACACTGATTAACAGGGTACTGCTCTACAACTAGGCTAGCATTACTCTACTCAAGCTATAGCTTGTTTGTTAAGCTGCCCCTAAACATGAAAAATAGTCCAGCTTATGTATCAAAAGCAGAAATTTATCATTTTAAGAGTTCACATACCACAAGGCATCAACAGAAAAAAAGGATCATATGAACTTTAAACAAAGTGGCCAACAAGCATCTAGATCTGGTGGAAAATGACTGCTGCTATCCTTCATCTATATCTTTGCCTCTGTGTGTGAGAGAGAAAGAGATAGAGTGCAATGATAGCATACCTACATTTCTAGTGAACTAAAAATAAATACCATCTCACTGAGATCCATGTTAGGGGGCAAATTAACAGACAAATATTAAAGTTCTATAGCAGCACAGTAAGGTTGCTGTAGTTAGTCTCTTGTTAGACTGCGTGAATAGGGTGACTGTTAGCTCAGGAAAACAGCAGCTAACCATGCCATGGCTGATACTCAATGAAAACTTCATCCTTTCCCTGACAGTTGAACACAATTCCATCATGGAAGATCTTTTCAGACTTTCTTCAGCACTATGTTGTTATGGTGCAGAAGGCAGTAACAGCACACCAGTATGCCATCAAATGATGCACATGCTACTGTGTTATCCAAGAGTATGAAGAATACTCACTAGGCCAAATTTCTACTTCACCCACTTGCCACACACAGTCTCGCCCACAGTCTCTTTGCCCACTGGTATGAGTCATTTTGTCCACCTTAAAGTGTGCACACAGTTATTTACACCATTTTTCTCCCTGCCCCATGTAATCGTGGGTTGTAGACTATTCTGGAGATGCTGGGACTTGCTGGTCCTAGGGAGCTGTCATGGTCACTAGTCCCTTTTTCAATCAGAACAGAGTTAAACCCTGGCTTACCCAAGCAGCCCTGTGTGTGTGCATGTGTGCAAGAGACAGAGTGAGTGACATCTTTAGGCGACAGTCTTTTCATTGTGAGGTAGTAGAATGTGTAAGAGATGATAAAGTGTGACTGATTGTGACTAAAGAGTGTTTATGATAGAATTTGTAATGCTGGGACATAAAATTGTTGAAGTGTTTGGGCGAAGTGGAAATGAGGCAAAGTGACCGACTCCCAAGAGTATAACTGATATGGATTCTGTCAAATGCATATGAATTTTGTCATCAATTCTTTGCCAGCTACAAATGCTTGAAAAAGAACTCTCTCTGAGCAGGGCAAGTGTCTTGAAGGCAGATGAATTTACAGGCAGTATGAACCATGGCTTGGCATGAAACAAGAATAGCCTCAGCTTCACAATTTACATGATTAGTTAACACACTCTCCATTGACTGAACCATACTAAGAAACCTGTACACTCACTTGGAAGCTGTGAAGACCTGGGTGGAATTTGTGGCAATGGCATTGATGGGAGAAGTGTGGGCACGGATTTCTGCAAGCTGTGAGAATGTGTCCACAGCCCAAGCTTTCAGAACTCCGCCCCGACAACCACTCAACAGGACACCACTTTCTGGTAAGAACTCTAGTGCACACACCCAGTCTTTGTGAGCAGAGTTCACTGACTAGACCAACAAGCAGGAAAGCAGTGTATCAAAACCTTTGGACAACTGGAAACCAGTGAGAACCTTTATTTGTGAAGAGAATATACAGCTAACACACAAAGCAATATGTGTGGAGAAAAAAGTTTATTTTTATTATTTTATTTTTGAATCATGTAAACCTTCCCAAGAAGAATAATTTTAAAAAAAACAATTTGTTAAATTCACACGACCTGTAAATGCTATTGCCCTTTGGCTAATCTACAGTCCTGGAAGATGGCAGGCTATAAACACTAGCAACATCACAGTGCAAGGATGATAATTTCTTACCTGCTGCAGTTGCTGGGTGGCCAGGTCCCACTTCTTGACGCAGGTGTCCCGTGAGCCACTGAAAAGCACATCACCCTGTACCGCCAATGACTGAATGCCATCATAATGTGGAGGTTCTAGGTTATACTTGGGACTCAAGATTCCTGCGGCATCCTCCAGTACTTCGAAGACCTGAAATATGTTTATGTGTTCTTCAGTGTTACTCAATGAACACTGAGAACACTAAGAGCCACTAAGAACAACATGCAAACACCATTCTGATTACAAACACATCAACTACATGTAAAGTACTATGCCACCAACACATATGCCATCAGCCTCTCAAAGTGCAAAGAACTTCTTTATGAAGGCTGCATTTTCTTTTATATCTCCCCCAGCCTCCTAACCCAGGAATGGAGTTCGACAGTTAAGCGTTAAAAGAACTTGGTAGTCGGAATCATCTAGTTCTCCTTATTCTCAAAGCCAGGATTTTGTATACATTTACATCACAGAACATTCTGTCCTCTGTAAAGTCTGATAGAAGCAGTTAGGGTCTCCTTTGCATGTTCCATTCCAAAGTGTATTTTTAACCAAATTATAGTCATAGCAAGAAATGACTGGGCTGGCTTTCTGTACCATAGGCATTATGTTACCTATCAAATTGATAACTGAGGTATTCCAAAAATACCAAAAAAAGCACACAAAGAACTGCAGGGTTTGTGTGCCCATGTACGCATGTACACACTTGTGTACGCAGTATACATGTGCCTATGTGTATGCACATGTGAATGCAGGATCATGAAGAGACATGGCTGGGTGAGTCGGTGAAAGTGCAATGATTAGCACCTTGATGTAATGATCCTTGGAGCCAGAGATAACCAGATCACTACCAGCAGTGCCTCCTGCTGTCTTCACCACAAGTGCCATCACCTGGGCTTGATGACCACTCAGCCGTCCCATCTGTCCGTACCTGTCGCAAATGTGCAATGGTCAGCCCAATGCTCCGAATGGTCAGTTTTCAATGACACCAGCAGCAACAAATGCAACAAACTGACTAAAAGTGTCCAACAGAGGAAGGCTCATCGAAATAAAATCTTCAATCTGGTCTCCATCCCCATCTTAATGTCTGTCACCCCTCCCCTCCCCACAAAAAATCCACCCACCCAAAGAATGTAAAGCATGGGTGGGGGGGTCTCTTCCAATCAGCTCCCTTCACTGTTCACACTCCTATTGGCTCAAAATGCCCCCCCCCCAACCAACCCAAGGCCTAATAGCCTTGCAAGTTAAAAAAAAACAGGAAATGCCCAGAAAATGCCTCCCTGCAGTGCCATTAAAAGATATATTTTATTAAACCATGTCACATAAGGTTATTTTTGGTTCTTCTAGAAAGCAAATGCTTCTGGCCATTATTCTGGGCCTGAGATTCTCGAGAGCATTTGTGCACCATGAAATCCACACAGTGAAGTAATGGTTCATGAGCTGAAGCACTGCATCTCCAATCTTTGCAAAGATTTCTGATATTGTAGTGATGACAATGTTTTCACCTCAAAACTTTCAACTCTATTAGGTGGACAGCAGGCAAAGTGGAGGGGACAGCATGGCAGAATCCATTAAAATCTATTCCCTCATATCTTGGAGCAAAACAAGCAAGGATGCTTTCAAACTTGAGCAGGAAAACAATCTAAATCAGCCCAGGGCTCCCAAACTTTCAAAATGAATGCGTTACGATGACCACCGCTGTGCATACTTCAGTGCGTCACTCTTCAATTTGAAAGGTCACTAAAGAAGTCAATGAAACAGCTGAAATAAAACCCCAGTAAAAAGTGTGCATCACACATACACACAGGTTTTAATTTTGTGCGTCACTTCTTGATTTGTGTGGGTAAATGACACACCTAGTGTCCATATTGGGAGACCTAAGCCATCAGAAAACCTGCCAAACCATTACACATAAATCACTTGCCCATCAGGTTATCAATTTTTTTCTGAGGGGGAGGGGGCGCTGCTGTAGTCATATACAAAACGGGGGAAAAGGAAATAACAGTCTGGACCAGAGAACATTTTAGTGAACTTCCCCATCCCTGCTCTCAACTGAGTACCAATGAAAAACTCTCTCTCACCTGCGAAGGTCCCAGATTTGCACAACACTGCCAGCAGCACAGTACAGAGTGGTGCCGTCACCGTTGAGTGCTATGTCGTTGATGTTGTGCTCACGGTAGGCCATATCCACCTGTCGGTTGCCAACACAGGGTGCCACACCTGTTGTTGTTAGTCCTGATGAGCTGCACACATCACTGCAGGGATTCAGGTGTGAAACTCCAAGGCTGCAGGGTCGATCACTGGCCATAAAACGGTTCCAGTGTGCAGCCCAGCCCCAGAATTCTGCACTCAGCTCAAGTTACCCTCGACTGTTATGACGACATGCTTAAAATGACTCGACCCTCAACCATCAACCTCTAATGCCATCTACATAAATGGCAGTACTGCCCCTGCCCAACTCATCTGTCCAGTGAAATCCTCTTTCCTGCACTATCATGTGACCACCACTAACCTCAGAGTGCGGAGACATGAGAAAGGTTTGGAACGTGCATCCCAAACACGGATGGCAGACTGTGAAACTGTGAAAATCTGCCTGGTATTTATGCAGTACTTGACACAAAGTACGGTGTTGGGGTGGCCTGCCAGAGATTGCAGCTCCTTGCCGGTTGCCAAATCCCAAATCTTTGCTGTGCGATCTGCATGTGAAGAGACAGCAATCAGCTGCACAACTTTATCAACCCATTACTGAAATCATCAGCTCATCCTGGTGCATGCTCTATGCATCCATCCTGGTGCATGCTCTATGCATCCAACCCATGGGATCAGATTTCACTTCTGACTAGATGAAACAAGCAAGAGATCCTTTCAAGCAACAAAAAAAAAAAAAAAAAAATCGCTGGTCTGAAGACTACTCCACAGCCAACCTAATTTATGCTTTACCTTGAAAAATCTCCTGTGCTACAGTTCAGAAAGCATGGTTTGTTCTAATAGGGAGGTTATAAATAGTTTAGCACTGCTTGACAACTGTCTGCAC
>SMGT01010273.1:54764-85718 GCA_004794575.1 Lanistes nyassanus
GGTGCACAGCAATAAGAGGTATGCACGGAAGAGGACGACAGACCCACCTGGCTGCAGTAGGTTTGGGCAAAGCTGACTTTGGAGGAGGCATAAGCAGTTTGTCTTGAAGCTCCAAGCTTTCATCTCCGGGGCCTTTGTTTCTTCTGCCGTTCCTTTCATATCCTGGGGCATCTCCACCACCAAGCTTGTCTCTCTTTTCATCTTCAGGTGTCTCCACGACTGGCAAAAGCGGCTTAGGTGTGTCGGTGTTGCCAGCATACAGGAGATCCTCAGGAGTGGCAGTCTTTCTCCTTGCCTGGGTAGCAGACCCGGCAACACAGTAGGGATGCCATCAACACCAACATGAATATTAACACAGGGGGGCAGCCTCAAACAAAGCCTATAGAAAACTCCTCTACAAACAATTTTTTTTTCAAAAAATCAAAAATCATGAATCCTATTTTTTTCTGTCCTCTCACCGCATGTGCTTACGATGGTCTTCCTGGAATGTACCCTTTCTTACATCTTACAGATCCCTGGAAAGTTTGGTTTGCATCTTATGGCATACACACTCTACACATTTCATGTTCAAGTGACAAGACATGCATCACGTAGTTATGTGATGGACAAGGCAAGACCATGCAAAAAATATGGGGAAACTTGACTCGGGGAAACTATGCAGGTACACTGTACTTCTTCTGTAGCTACTATTACGAGCATGCTGCAGGTCACTAACTAAAACAAAGGAGTCTGACAAAAGGCTTCTAAAACACTGAAACATCTTCATGCACATTCTTTCAAACAGAAACTTTTAGGAATTCTCGCTGCCCCACCCCCCCCACCCCCAAAAGGTCATTCCAACAGTCATGACACACACGAACACTAACCATTTCCCCTCTTTTTCCCCTTTTCCTAAATATTTAATTCCTCTATCGTACACAATTTAACTCCCAAAAATCAAACGGATCAATCATCAAGACAATAAATGTTCATGATGTTTACTGCAGAATTTTCTCTCAAGACTTCTTTGGTCTGCTCCTCAACAACAAACATACAAAAAAGTCTCGTCATTTGCCACAACGCATGCAACGCTCACCTAACAAATTCAAATTTTTAAAAAATCTTTTATATTCAGTGACTAGCACTGAAAATGGCATGGATAATTTTCACATTCAACTCACCTTCTCTTTGCGGGCAATGACACCAGCGGCGGAGCTGTTGGCATCACAGGTGGGAATGATGCCAGTTACGAGAGGCAGAGGAAGGGCATTACCATTGGACTCAAACATGCTGATGAGGCAAAGCAGACCAAGGTGAAGGACAGGCAACAGTCACATGCAAAGCAATGCCGGGAAAGACATGCACACTAACCACTTCACAAAACATGCAAATTTTCTGTCCCATGCCTAGGCTATGTATTCCATGTGCAATGCTAAGTGTTTATAAGTGCAATGACAACAGTATCATTTTGTTGGTAAACAGGTGCTGCTTCAGCACCTGGCCTAGTGCATAGTCAAACGACTGGAGGCTTCAGTCAGATCCCTTATTATTCGTTGCTCATAAATGTGCATCTTAGCAATTTTAAAAGCAAAAGACACAGGAACTACACCCTGCAACAATGATCTACATGCTCTACAGAGCACACTGCTGAAGATAACTCCTCTCCAAAACATTCCTTTTTCTACCCCAAATGGCACAGACAGGCTTTTCCCCCACTCCAAAAACTACAGATAAATGAATTTATTAAAACATATAAAAACTGTGTGGCATGAGCGAAACATTCTTGCATCCCTGATACAAACATCTGAATTGATGGAACTGTTGTTAATGGAACATGTCTGCAATTCAAAAGGGTAGCAAGAATGAAAGGACTAACAGCACATGGAATAGCAAAGAACAGAGACACACATGCGCATGAACAGCTTTTTCTCTTTCAGCAAAACCTGCCTGCAATGAAATACTTTCTCCCAAGCTAAGCAACAGGAACACTGCTACAGTACTCACAAGCAGCACAAGGAAGTCTGGAAACTACAATTGAAAACTGATGATGCTAAACAAGTTGGTTGAAGAACTTACTGGTAGGGTAACGGAATGATGCATTAGCACTGTAAAGATTCTTAACAATCTGCACTGATCTTTTGATCGGCAACTTTCAGCGATACATAAATATCGAAATTCACCGACAGATATCACAACTGGACAAGCCTCCGACGCATCAGCCGTCAAATTTGCATGAGCAAATTAAAAATGTACTTATTTTCCCTACATGCATCTTGCACTCCCTTTAGTCATAGTGCAAAATTTTGCTAAGGCTGATAGAGGTACTTTTAACAAATGCTTCAATACTCAGTGCGTCTTTCCAAATCAGCAGAATAAACAATATGTACAGTATACAGCACACTCATTTTCTTGCCTTTGACACAGGCACAAAAAGTATAAAACAGTTAGAAAATACTAACTACAGATTCTCACAATATCGGGTACCAAACATAGGTCTGTAACTAACATCCCTGAGGCTATTTGTGCATACAATTTTTCGACTCAAGGGAAATTATCTTTTAAAAATATTGCATGGTTAACATTTATTTACAAACGTACACGACCAGGAAGCCCTGTCTAACAATGGGAGTAAAGGCAGGTTTTGCTGCATAGAACATCCTTGCATATACAATTGCAGATCTGTACCATAACATTTTAGAATAACGAAATTATAAATACTCCAGTCAGACTCTCAAAAATGACTATCATATCCAATCACAAAATACAACAAATATCAACAGAATTATTAAAACAAAGATAAAGCTTATTTTCTCACACGGTTGTCTACACGCATTGATTGTCAGTCTATACTGTTCACAACAATAAGTGCATGCTGTTTTCTTTCACATGCATCATCTGGAGAAAATGCTGTGGTTCAAAATTAGATTCATGCAAAAGGCACATGGGGGTTCTCAGTCACAACAATGAGTGCAAAATCAAAGACTTTTAACATGTAATTTCAAACAAAACACAACAAAAAGCTGTGTTAAAGTAAAACTGCAAAACCACCATTATGGCACTTTTTCTTGGCAAAACAAATCACATTTTTGTAGCTGGTGTGAAGAATCAGATGATGAGTCGTGAAATAGCTATAGGTATACTGAAGTACTATAAAATGAGTAAGTTTCTCTGAGACATTTAAAGCCAGTGACATATCATACAACAAAAATTTCTAATGAAACAAAACAAAACAGTACAGCCAACGCAAAGAAACACAAGTCACTAGAAGTGAATGAGGTGCTGAATGTTCCAGAAACACCAAAATGTACCAACATTTTTAAAGGGATTTATTTGGAGTCCATTTGAAGGCAGCACAGAGATGGAAAGACCACGAGTTAAGATGTTGCCAATTCTGTGTTTCAGTACAACTAGATAAAACTGTAATGATAAGCAATCTCTTCAATCTCTAAAAGGAAAACAACACTAAAAGATATAAAAAGGTCTGAACTGCTGTCACAAACCAGCAAAAGAATTAATTTTATATCCTGCAAGGGAGGAATTTACTGTTACTTGCTGTGCCCTGATTTTATAACATAAAAGGGATACGAATGCTGTGAAGTCTCTTACGATCACCCAGTTTTTGGCTCGGGTTAGCCATCAACAGGAGTAGACAAACCAAGACCAACAGAAATGAAACTTTACAGACAATAGGTAGGAAAGCATAGATCCATGAGGTAAAAGCAAGGTGGTAGTTTTGATCTTTACCTGTCAGCAGGGGATGAAGATGAAGAACTACTCTGACTCTCTATATCTGCCAAAAGAACAAAAAAAGAATACAGAGTCTTATCATGCAAGTTATTCAAAAAATGTTCTGTCAGCATTTTTACTTACAAAGTGTATTGCATTTGAACACAGAAGAGAAAATGAACCACTTACGCCGAAACAACCTACTCAGGTGAAACATTTAGATCTAGACCATCGAGGCAATACAAAAAAGTAAACCATCGAGCACGTTTTCCACTTTCTTAGTCCACCTTTTGTTTTTAATCACCTCAAACTGCTTCCGTTACAAATTCTTCATTAAAAATTAGCACAACCCTTAAAGATGTTCACTCAGGCACGAGGAAAGAGAACTGGTCTTTTTCTTGCTTCCTTTCTGACCAGTCAATGATGCCCCATGAACCTACCCTCTGCATCGCTGTGCGTCATGAGATCGTCAGCCTCGATGTTGACATTGTCTTGCATCATGTGGCGCAGCAAGTCCTGCTGCAGGGTGTTGTTCAGCTCCGTCTGGTGCAGCTTTGCCAGCAGCTCCCGACACTCAGCCTCTTTTGTAGCCAGCTGCAGGCCCTGCAATCAGTACCTGTCCTCAACACCTGTATGTTCTTCTTGAGGCAACCAATACCGACACAACTAGATCGGTCTCAATATTTCCAACAAAAACACAAGACACAGAATAGCTCAAGTCTGCAGGCGCACCTTCCCTAAGGTTATAATTTAAAGAAAAAAATGGATATAATGTGTCAACATTTTCGTGGATCATGATTTAGTCTAAAGCAAAACTTGCGGCAAAACAACAACCAAAAGCTTTTAGGAAATGTTTCTGAGACCCTGAGCTCAACTGTTACCAACAAATAGGAACGTGCTGATACTCACACGATCAGTGGACATCTGTAGACAGCGCTCTAACAAATAGCGCACCTCCTCTAATAAACAGTGATTTATAAGCTGTCCAGCATCCAAAGACTCTGCCTCATCCTAAAAGAAAAGTTAAATTTTAAACCAAATTTCACATTCATCCAGCACCATATCTATGCTAGCTCTATACTGTCAACATTTTCAAGCACTGCCTGTTTCAAGTCATAAAGCAAACAAAAATCTCAATGCTTAGCACAACCAATCAGCAATGATCACCAGAGCTGTTACAGCACTGATCCTATTTCAAGATTCTGGACACTGCTGTAAATATCTTTCTTAGGTCTCTTGGTGTCAACTTAAGGCAGTTTCAAGAGCCCTCCATGTCCGTCAGTTTTTGGCCAACCTGGGTGCAGAGTCTCATGTTAATTTCTTTCCTTCGCCTCTCATTCTCCTCTACATCACCAGGTCAGTCTTGGTCTTTTTCTCTTTGTTCAACCTTGTGTTCACCACACTGCTGTTCTTGCAGAAAAGCCGATGCTGATTTATAGTACTCGGAATAAACATGCACAGGGGGGAAAAAAAACTAGAAAAAATATCTGTTCAAGAGTTCTCTCTCTTCTGAACACACTGCACAACCCTGGCTGGTAAGGCCTACCTTGCTCTCCTCCATCTGCATGATGCCCATCTGACACTCGCTGATGTTGTCCTGGGCAAAGGCGACCTGCTGCTGCAGGCCATGGATAATGTCATCCAGCTCCCGAACAGCATCACTGTCCTGAAGCATGAAAATTGCATCTTAAACTGAACACATCTCCACTGCTTTTTTGGGGGACTGCTCTCCGAAAGAAATGTCAGTGGTTGCTGGTGCTCGGGAGAGTGTTTTACAATGACTTACAAAAGGGTTCAACAGAAACCAGTTTGATGGAAAGGGAAGTAACTCATATCTTCAGATACAAGAATCATTTCTCTTTAGAATAACCTCCATTACACCACAAAATGGAAGATATTAGCGGTGAAACAAAGGATTTTTCCTGACCACACAAGTCGGCATAGTGTCAATGGCCTCTGCCATCTTGTGTGTTCAGTTAGAAAACTTTTTACAATCCAACATTTTGCACAGAATTCACATCAGACGGATTTCAGGCAGGAAATAATTTTATTCTTAAATTTTACTTTGAAACTGTGTTGAAATTATGTTTTAATTGCTGTAAGGTTTTTCCCCTACATTTTTTTAAAAACATAAACAGAGACTACAGGATAAGCCATGGTACATACCAAGGAGACTACAGGCAAAGTTATGGCCTTTTTATGCCGTTGGAAATGTGTAAATGCAGCAGCAATTACTACTTCACCCTGAATTCAAAACTGACCTTACTACTTTATTTCAGTTTGATCGAAGAACTTTGTGCTAAAAAAGAGTTGCTGCAACAAAGGCCCAATATTAAATTCCAGTATAAATTGAAAGTAAAATATCCCATAAACAACTGTCCATACCTTAAGACCATCAGCTAACACCTTCCTTTTCTTCTGGTAATGCTCCATCTTCTTGGTTGTTTTGTCCCTTTGCTGAAAACAGAAACAAAATTTTCTTCTGGTTAGCACAACTAGGCATGTGTCTTTTGATCCATTCTCCTGGGTTAAAACTTTGGCACAAAAATATCAAGCAAAACACCAGCAGAGACTGACCACATACCTTTAGCCATATATCCATGTCTCTTTCCATCAACGAAATGGTTTGCTTTTTAGTAATGACTGCATTCATCTGAAATAAAACAAAACCAATCACTCTAATTCACGTCACAGTCGGTGAGCTAGAACACCTGTTCGATTAAGAAAATCCTTACGCCAACACCATTATCCAAGTCTGAACATCACATCCAATATGTCTTGCAAAGACATGGAAGAATAAGACATCTAAAGATTCAACACTGCCAATGATGTGCGACTCGACTCCCTTTTCAGCTCTTCTCAGGTATGCGTATCAGCAACAATGCTGATGGAATTTTACTTTCAACACCTTTCTCTAAGCCAGCTAATCTGGAATGTTGTTGCTGTGACATGCAACAATTAGCAATAATGTTGTGCCAAGTCATTCTGGATGCATATCTATGTATGGCCAGTCCTTGGTTGTCATCACCATGATGTCCAACTGCCATGTTTTCAGAAGCAAACTATTTTCTCAAAATGATACTTGCATATTTTTCAAGACGTTCCCACTTGTTTTTAGCCGTTTTTGGTGAAAACTCAGCTCTCCGACGTCTGCGCATGGTAGATAAAGGAGCTGCAGCGAAGGACCAAGACACAAATGAGAAAAATCTGGCCTAAAACTTATGCTGCTGGTTATTCTAGTTCTGAATACACACCCAACTTTTAATGTCATCTAAACATCAGTGATCAGTTACCAGCAAAAGACCAAGTCAGACAGAGCCTGTGCCATTTCCGAGACTGCTATCAACTCTCTGACTGCTGCGTAACTCACCCTCTGGTTCTGTGACAGCCTTGTCATACTTGCCGACTCTGCCAGCTGCACGACTCGACATGGGCTTCTGCCTCTTCCGTAATGCCTCAACCTACACAAGCCAAGCAGAACGGTCTCTAAATGCTGGATAAACTATGCTTAAAAAGGTGTGAAAAAGATGTTTGAAAGGACCTAAAGTAATTTTTGAAATAATACCAATGTGGTAATGTCTGTAATAGTGCGAGTGTGGTGCTTGAAACTTTGTGATAATGTTTAACTCTGGTAAGAATCTGGTTAATGCAAACTTAGCAACTGCCATCCTTATGACAGTAGAAGCACAGTACCGCTCATAAGTATTTTTTAAGAAAACTGCAGCTGGAAAAAAAATGATCTATTTGACTGCTCCAGCTATATCTACTTACTAAAAGTGCAATTTTCATCTTGTGCATTGTATTCCTGCAAAAATCTTGTTTATCTACTGCCAGCTTCAACATGCCCACAGCCGGTTTTTGAAAGTAGTGAAGCCAGCAGTTACTGAGTTCCTTAAGCCTTAGGAATTTCTTACTTCTAGATACGGTTATAATGTGATCAGGCTAATTCAGACATCACCATTTCATCCAATAGGTGATATTCTCTCAGCAGGAAATTCCCGTTTTAGTACTGCAACGGCAGAATAACTCTGCCACACCTTATTAAGGACAGACGAATGCACAAACAAGCAGGGACAGAAACACAAGGAACAGTGAAGCAAGAGGCCAGAAGTTTCTTCATCACTGGAAAGATTTAATCACACTTTACCTCCTCCTGTTTACGCCGCAGAATTAGTTCTTTTTGCTGCTTTTCTCGTTCTAAAGTTTTTATTATGTTCTCATTCCGCAGTTGTTCGCGCTTCATCTGCCCCACTTCCCGATTCCGTCGCGCCTCAGTCTGTTTGCTACGGTCTGCCTCCTCTTTCACCTGTTTCATCAGCTTCACCTGGGGATAGTATCATAAAACAATGCTTAATGCATAACTCCTTTGCCTTCAATACAAACAACAAGAAACTAAATATTTTTTTAAATAATTAAAGGCTCCATCCCAGTAATGCTTAAAGCAGGGCTGCCTACCTATCTTGCAACTTTCAAGAACATACTTGACGAAACAATGGACAAAGACCAATTTACAAGAACACAGAGCCACATCAAACATGGCCTAAACAGAAATTAAAAATTGAAACCAATCTTTGTTTATACCTTGTATAACTGCTATAGGATCATATGGAAAGTTTAGAGTGTTTGAAAAGACCATTTCTGCTCCTTTTTTCGGGCAGATTTATCACCATGTCAAAATCACACTTCTTGCACTTAAATGCCGTTGTCTTCTTCCTCTCAAAACTTCTGCAGAGTCTACGTGCATATGCATTAGACTGATTCAGCAATGTTGGGTATGGAGTGGTGTTTGCACCAACATACAAAAAACGTCAGGTACAGACATACATAAATACTCTACTCCAGAAGAATCGTTGCTCTAATAGTAGAATGCTTCTCTGCCATGGGGCTGAATGGGACTAAATTATTGATCAATGCATGATTTTTGTTATTTTATGCAGTGTTGCTTGACATTCAGCTTGAAAGACCATGTTGACCAAGCAATAAAAAGAAAAAGAAGATATTCCCCAACATCTGGTAGATGCTACGAAGCTCTTTCACAACTTCCTTGCAACAAGAAGGCCTGGTCAGCCCACCCAGGCCCACCCAGCTCTCACCTTGGTCTTCTTCATCTCAGTCAGCTCATGCTGCAGGGTTCGAAGCTGCTTCTCGTAGTGTGACTGGTTCTTGACCAGCTTGGCATGCTCTTTCTTGGCTGCCTGCATTTTCTTCAACTCCAACTGAAGACTACTCAGTTTCTTCTCATATTCGGCTTTGACCTTCTTCGTTTTTTCTGCTGTGGTGGACTCTATCTGCCCTGTGCACGAAGAAACGTCAGTAAAACAGTTCTGTGTCCCTTTCCAGGCACAAGGCATGACGGCTGTCCGACATGCAGACCTCTCAGAACCACACAGTTTTGTAGGTGATACTGCTTGCAGTTGCACAAATGTGATTTTCTTACCACCTGAATTTCCTTCATCTTTGAAAATGATTACCTGTCTTGGGCTTTGAAATAAAAGCTTACACTGGTCTTGTGTACTGTGACCTTAGAATCTGACTTTCTTTTCCAAGATAATAAAATAAATCATTTGAAGTGATTATAAGCACACCATGTTCCTAATCAACAAAAAGTAAAATGAGCTGCTTCTCCATTAATCACAAGCTTAAAGATGAGCATTTACAAGCCTATTTCAAAGCTACTTGTCAAAAAAAAAAAAACCAACAAAGATGCTATAGGACGTCAGTGAAAATATGATGCTCACCAATGTTAGCAAGCACAGTGTCTCGTTCCAGTTCCGTTTCCTTGATGCGAATCTGAAGCTGAACGACCTTCTCCTCGTACTGTGCCTTCATAGCATGCAGCTTCTTCTGAGATGTTTCCAACTCCTCAATCAGCCGCTGCTTGATCGAGATCTCACACGTCAGCTCGGCAAGGTCCTCATGAATGTTGTCCGAGTCTACAGAAGGGAACCAGCCTCAAAGTGACAAGGTTTCAGCACGAAATGTGAGTTGGGACATTTCAGTAAAGGCAGACTAAATTATGAGAACAAAGTTTGCACTAACATACCTTAGGCACCCTTCAATACAAATGAGAAACTTTTATACACTCAGAAGCACACTTACACTCATGCAAATACACAGATAGACATAGATGGCATGAGAAATCTAGTTTAATTTTTAATTTCTATTTCAAAATAAAATCTCTCATGCACTGACACAAGAAAGCCCAAAGAGAAACAACTCTGCTGGAAAGCCCCCCCCCTCCAACCCCCAAATGTTCAGGTGTATCAGCACTCTGGCATGATTATAAAGTTATTAAGCCTACAAATGAACAGTGAACACTCACTGATTCAATTTTACATATAAACCAGCGAGACAAAATTATTTAAACAATGCTGAAACAATGTGATCTCCACCATTCTTTATACATGTTCAGTCATTTGCAACTGCTTCCGTTGTGATAAGAAATGCTTCTTGTTTAAATTACTCACTCTTCTAATAATCAAACACATGAACATCTTACTGAGCACACACTTATTGTTGAATATCACTTTTGCTACCAGCCAGTCACAATACAAAATAATATAATTGAACATAAGGTCTTGTCCTGCACTGCACAACAAGCATGACAGCAGCAGATTACAGTTTAGACACCTCAAGGCATGCACACATTTGTTGCAAGCACACACTTAGAAACCAGCTAAACTAAAAAAATTGCACAAAAATCTTATACCTGACCAGCACAGCCAGTAATCCAAGATAAGCTCAACTGACAGTAAAGCAGGGGATTATGTAAATCCATCCGATACACTCTTTGTCAATGTATTACTAAAGCTCTCATTTAAGTCTTTTGTCACTTTACTTCAATGACACATAGTATAGCATCCATTTGTTCTCAGTCCTGAAGATCTATAAACCAATTTAGCAGGGTAAGCAACCAGATCAAATGAGGCTGACTGGTAAAAATGTCAGGACTTCTTAGGAGTGCCTGAACAAGCCTTTGGCACACTTAAAACATAGTAATTAGCTCAGTAGTTGAAAGACCTGGTATTTTCATCCCTACACTTAACAAAGACTGGCAAAATTTACCTCTGTCATTGGAATTGGAAGCAGAATCCGTCTCGTCAACGTCCTCCTCTTCGTCTTCCTCATCGAGAAACCCCTTCAAGAGCATTTTTTTAAGACTATTAAATTCGCCAGGCAAATTATTTTCTTTAAAAAGTCATTTTTATTCTCAAAACAGGTCAAATTTGTAAATAAGCTTAACAAAAGCTTAAAAGGTTAAATGGGTACAAATGTTCATGAGATACTGCCTAAAAATGCTCTGAAGATTACCACTATATTTGTGAGAAACTTCATTGAAAAATTGTTTGAAGTTTTATGGAAAAATCATGCTGTGCATGTGCATGCACATAGTCATACATGCTAGTGCACACCTGCAAGCGTGAATGCACACAAATGAAGGTGCATGTCTGCACCTATACACTTATTTCTTAGTAAAAAAAGAACATTGAATCTTTGGAATTCACTTGCAATAACTGAAATATTTTAAGCATTTATAAAAATGATCACTGGAATGCTGGCATCTACACAAAGCATTTTGTGTCACACTTCACAGGTGAAGAAAAAGTTCAACTTACTGTTTTTCTTCAAAAGCTAATCATCCATGGGGCACGAAAATAGTAAAATCTAGCCTGTTCTTTGTTTATAAGCCACCAAAATATAAGCTTTAAAATTTAAATGTGAAAGCCACTTGGCAACAACTGTGGTTTTATAATTCTCAAAGGCAGATTATTCCACAGATTTTCCATTCCAACATCATCTCTGTCACTTACCGCTTCATCTTCATCATCGTCTATTTTCTCCTGACTCTCCCCATTCTCTGGAAGGTCGCTGTTCTCATCAACAAGCCCTTTGTGCTCCTCTCCTCCACTCTGATTCTCTTTGTCACTCCTGAAAAGTGAGATGTGAGCTTCAAGTTATGCACAACACCATTACATCAGCCAATATCAGAAACTGTTCAGAGAAGACTCATCGTGTTTTCCCATACATTAATGCCCTGAGAATGCTCCGTCTCTTCTACTTAGCAAACGACAGCCAAAACCAAAGATACAGAAGGTGGTAGCTGCTGATTTTCTTACCCATGAGAACTTCGTCGTGATTCAGACTTTTTCTGGATTTTTTTCAGTTTCTTCACCTCCTTGCGAGCCACATCCAACAAAGACGAAGTCAAGACCTCAGGAGAGACTGGTGCCTCAAAGCCTCCCATGGAAGACGTCATGCTGGACATGAGGGACAAGGAAATGCTGTTCACAGACGACGGCCGAGCAGGTGAACGCGGTGACCTCAAACCCTGTCGCTTTAACTGCTCTACTGTTGCCTCAGATTCTGCCAGCTTGGCTCTGCATAGAGTCCAGTGTTTCACTGTCATATGTTCTGCTTTCCTCAGGCATAAATGTTACAAAACAAACATGTGGATCTTTGGAAGCATTTCAGTTCATAGTTAATCCAGTTAAAATCTTCAGCTCTCCTTTTTCAGTATATTTTTTCAGGATTTAACTGATGCCCATGTGATGGATACAAATGAAGAAATGGAGCAGTGATCATTAAAGCCATGCTAAAACTATCTTACTTCAGATCTTCGATTTCTTGCAGGTACTTCTTGATCTGGTTCACCACATCATCAGTGTTGATTTCACCTACAACCGGAAAACCTACTCATTACTTCAGGACACAATTCAAACATTACAGTGTGATCATCACAGCTGAAACCCACAATCATTACAGTGGATGTTAAACTAGATATGCAAAAATTCATGTCGAGCAAATTGTTCTTTCCTCTTGCAAATCTTTTATGAAATGGACTATTTTTGAAATGCATGCTGGAGCTGGCCCAGAATAAACTATGACATAATCAGCAATTTGCTGCACACCATTTGGTCCCATAAGGGAGAAAGCAGCAGCCTCTGACAGCAGCTGCACATTATCAGCCTTCAGAGCTTCAATGGCTTCACTCAGTGCTTTGATGCGCAGTCGCAGTTTTTCATTCTCCGTCTGCAGCATGTTGTTTTCTGTGTACATGTCATTGATACTCTCCTGCCCCTCTGCGTCCACTGTCCGTTTGCCCTTTAAAGAACATGAACAAAGCTTTTCCACTTAAAAATTCCCAAAGAAGTATCATGTCAGTAATGCTTCTGCTTTTTATTGATCAGCATTTTAACCGAAGCCTGGAGAAATGTCCCCAGCATAAACCTGATAGCACTCAGCAAAATCTCAACCCTACTGAACAATCTAACCTGCACAGAGACTGATGGTGGGCATGCTTTATTTCAGCAGTTGAAAACTGAATTAAACTCACAATTATCTGCACACAAAATTTAAGAAGCAATGCATACTGCTTGTAATAATGTTGCTTGTCTTATTTTAGAAAGACCAATTCATGCTCTGTATTTTATATGCACTACTATTAAAAGGTGTTTCAAATGCTTGGGCAATTCAACTCCAGGTCTTCTGATCATGTGCAAAAAAGTTTTGCACATTAAAACAGCTTAAGAAAAAGAAAAAAGCTGCAGGTAGGACAGGCACAAATGCAACCTAGTCAACAAAACTGGTGTTGTTAACTAAAGAAAATGTTAACTCTTGGCTATGCAATTGCTGAAACAACACTGCAACTGGCAAGACTGGGAGACAATCTCTCCCAAAAAAGTATCAAGACCAAACAAAGAGATCCTGTCTACAGCTTTGCCCACACAAACCACCTCTCCTCTGCCTAGTCACACCTCTTGAAAGGAAGTTCTGTAAGACAGGATCAAAAAGCCTTGCATCTCTTCTTGGACAAAACACCTCTTGTCTGCCTAGTTAATCATCGCTCTTCACATGAAGTTCTATAAGGGAACCAAAAGCTTTTGACCTCTTTGCCTCACAAGAACATTGGTCAACATTCATCAACGTTCTGCTAAGGCTGATACCACTTCACAGTAAGTCGTCACACTCAATTCATGTTACAAATGAGTGGTGTACTCACTGTCTTATATTCACCCAATTCCTCCTGTAACGCCTGTATCTCGGCACGCAGGCTGGCGATCTGCCTGCTGGCCTTGTCCTGGTTGGCAATCACCTTATTCTTGATGTTGCGGGCTCGATTGGCATACTTCAGAGTGTTCAACGTCTCCATAAAATCACGATCCGAGGGCGAGATGCAGGCAATCATTAATGTTCGACTGTCAAAACCCCAAAGGGAAAATCTTGACAGCAATGCTTACATCACCCAAGTGCAACATCTCATATTTTGCAACACCAGAATAAAAATTAAAGTATGACAAAGACACAAAGTTAAAAAAAAACAGGAGCCATTCACTGGAATTTCTCCTATAAAAATATAAAATGAGAAAGTAGAGGGAGCAAAGCCACAAACCTGCTGTGATTTAGGTTTAATGGAAAGTGCTTAAGTTGCTGAGGGGTGGGTGTGTGTGTGTGTGTGGTAGGTAGGAGACATATCCCCCTCCCCCATAAAGTAAATGATTAACAGAAGTTACAGAAAACCATTACAGCAAAGGGCAATTTACCTATTTCCACCTAAAGAATCCTGCAGCAGTCGAGTAAGCTTAGAGTCCCGATAAGGAACATGACTGCCCTTCTTGGCTTTGTCACCCAAGGCTGAGATCACATTTCCTAGAGCAAGCTGCAAACCCCATCAAAAAGTCAGACCAGCATGGCTAGCTGTGAGGAAAACCCTATACACCAGCAGTTGCTCGTTGCTAAACTACCAATATAAAAGTTTTGAAAATCTGAAACTCCTCACCAGTGTAATGAGAAAACACAAAGATATATACAGAGAGAAACATACAAAAAATAGTGGTCTGCTAAATAAAATGTTTAAATCAGCTGATTCTTGTCATTCAAAACTCTGACTAAATTGGAGCGTTTCAGTTGGGAACTCAAAGAGAGATATGTCAACCAATTTCTTGTCAGTCTCATTATCAGGACAATTATTTTTGGCTTGATTTCACCATAAATCCACCCCCACCGACCCAACCACCCCCCACACCCACACACATATCAAACAATGTCCTTGTTATGATTTACCAACTGGAAGCATTATTCAGATAATAATGCTTTAAGCTTTTATCATGAAATGGCAGAAAAATCCAAATTTCTTAGCTAAAAATGTGTTTATTGAACAATACTCACCATGACCCAAAGCGCTAAATTCCCAATTTAGTGATCCCTAACCGCACATTCCAAACACAAAGGTTTGTAAAGATAACCCTGGTAAGGCCTCCTCTGCATGCACACCGCCTGTGCACCTACTGTGCAAACTACTCACTGACAACTCATGGCGATTTTTCGAAAGCCATAATTATCAGGGGGGAAGTGATTGGATGTATGATGGGTCATGGTAAGTACTGTTAAATAAGTTCAACTGAATGCGTGAATCACTGAGGACAGCATCAGCTGCGAGGATGGCCCAGTCATCCATGTAAGCCCGAAGTGCTGCCCATGCCTTGTGGATGGAATAAGACTGCTCATGAGGTGCCAGACAATGTATGGAAGACGATAGGATTCCAGTTCCTCCACTTCCGGATGGCACTTCCTCATGCTCTGGAGCGCCAGTTTGCAGCAAATCCACCAGTTCTGTTATGGACCAGAACAGAAAGGAGAGCATCTCATCCACTTCCTCAACCTCATGAGAAGCCAAGGTCTCCCTACCCCTCTCTTCCTTTGTCGTTTCCTCATAGGATGATCGGGGAGAGAGAAGAGTCGAGCCCCCCTCCCCCACCGGCGTTGTCTCGTGGGTTACTTCCAGCGGGTCACCAAGAGAATGGTGTTCCAGAACCACCCCACCTGAGCTGGCAACAATGGAACTGGTTGACCCTGTTCTCAACAGAAGACAGTTGATCCAACTCCCCCTCCATCATGTCCTGCAACTGTCCATCCACCTGGGCCCTCTGGACCTGTCACCAGTGTGAACAGGAGATGAGCACAAAGCATTAGTGGTGGATAAGCCTTGATGCCTATGGCTGGACCACAGAGCACTGGAGGGGTCAGTGCCATGGATTGATCCACCCAGGGCACACAGCCAAGCTGAACGGCACAGGACAGAGGGAATTCCCTTCTGTACCCAGATGCCATGAAGTAACCCTCCCCACACGGTCCTGCCAATCAACTGATGAGTATCACGGACTGAACCATCGGGCCTGTCTAGGACCGGAGCGAAGGCTGAGCCACAGGGACTAATTGGGTGACGCCATACGTTCCCACCACGGACAGACGCAGCGGAGACCACCACCATGGAAGACCGACCGCACCAAAAGGGAGAGGCAACCCTGTGCCAAGATGGCCTTCCACAACCCCAGGGACTAGCATGTCCACCGAGGTCACAATAGCCAAACACCTCTGACAAACATCCGACTTACATTTCTTTTAGGCAACAGAATCGGAAACAGACGTAAGTCAGTGGCTCTAACAATTGCTCGATCCTGCCTGTGCTGATAATTCACACATGCAGTCTTCCAGTATAATGGTGGGAAAGTACAAACACCCCAAAAGCAAAAAGCAAACAAGTGCAAACAGAACTAAGCTAACACATGCATTAGCACAGATGCAAACTTAAGGGATGAATCGCACACGGAGACACACCACAGCAAGACCACATGCACAAATCTGCAGACTGTCTACAGAATAACCACGGACAGACATCCAGAAAGAAGAGAAAAACAATGTCTCACTGTCCTTTGACTAAAGTGCAGAACAGCAATAAAGGCAGGCAGAGATGCTAAAGGTGAAAGCAACAATGTGAAACCACCAGCGACACATCCCACTCGAACCAGGGAGCTTGAGAAAAGTCAGCATGAATTGTCAGTGAGTAGTGTGCACAGTAGATGCACTAGTGGTCTGCATGCACAGAGGGGCCTTACCAGGGTTATGTTTACAAAGCTTTTTGTTTGGAAGGTGCAGTTAGGGATCACTAAATTGAGAATTTAGCACTCTGGGTCATGGTAGCTATTTCAACAAGAAAATGAGCATGTAACAGCAATGCTGATCAAGTTCCAAAGTGTCTTCAACTTGCCAAACCACAGTTTATAGAAATCCCTTCCTTTGCCCTGTCTCCTGTGGCACCGGTTCGTTTCAGTCGCTCTGAGCCAGCCAGATCAACAAAATGGAACTTGGCTGTTAGTGTTTCAAACTCTGTGCCTGAGGACACAGTGGAATCAGCATCTTTCCCATCATCTGCAGCCAAACTCTGGGGAGAAGACAGGAATGATCTCATCATAAATATGCGCAAAAAATGTAATTAACATAATTCAACACTTACAGCTCTGGAAAGCACATTCCACAAAACATAGTCCAAACAACATGATGGTGATCACTAAATTCACTAACTTCATGCATTCTAAATTCTAGAATGCTGCAAAATTCACGTATCTTGAAACTGCTGGTTATGAAAATGGTGGCACCTAGCACCATCACAATGAATGGAAATGGAACTGCAGCAAGTTAGGTGTCTTAATGTTTACTACAAGGGTGAATCAAGCTAAAGTTAGAAAATGTGTATGAAATGGCACCTACAATTTTTTGAACTTTAGCATGAATCACCCTTGTATAAGGTACCATTTCATTACCTTAAGCTATAGTCGGCACTTACAGTTAAAAGATGTATTTCTATAACATTTACAGGACATCTTTGTGCTCTTTCTTCTTCTACAGATCTTTACTGGTTTTTAAATGACTATTATTTGCAAGTCCTAAACTGATTCATTTTAATGAGCAGTTACTGAAAATGAATTTTCAGGAGATGACAACTTTAACCACTGGTTCTGTGGTAATCTAATCATTCTGGTTTTGTTCCTCTAACTCTAAAAGAAAAACAAGTGACTGCCACTTGGAGGAAATTCCAAAGTAAATTTAAAACAAGGGAACTGGACCAAGCTAGAACAGGACTTCAACACATGTAGATTGTCTTCGTCCTTGTCCTGTTCTAGCTTGGTCCAGGTCCCTTATTATAAATTTGCTCTAAATCTGCAATACAAGGATGCTTTAAACTAATCATCAGTCTAATGTCAAATGCTTCAAAATATTTTCAAGATTCAACAGGTTTATTCTAAACAAAGACCTTACATTTGAGCTCTTTTAAAATACAGTTTACTCGTTCTCATACAATAGATTACAGCACTTTAATATTTTCAGTCAGAAGATACAAACGGTAGTTTCATTATATATAGATATACGTGGGAGATGCGTTCAGTTATATTTATATAAACAATTTGTTTTCGAGTGTTGTTATATTTATTAATGAATTTATTAATGAAAGGAAGCAAATATATATCTAGGTTGATGTGAAAAACACAAACTCTCAGATGGGAGCTTACAGTTTGCAGCACAGGAGTCAGAAATGCATGACTGTAATCCTCTAATAGGGCAAAAAAGAGGAAGAGGACATGGGAATGTAAGAATGAAAAACAAGAATGGAAACAGAAGAAGATAAAGCAGAAAGGTAAACTCAGCATGTGTGCCCACATGTGCGGACGCACGCATGCATGCACACACACAAAATAGAAAAAGAAGAAAATGGCCGTGTTGGAGGAAGAAGTTAAATGTTGTCTATGTTTTGTCACAGTCATCAGCTATGATTATTAGGGCAAACAGCTAGCCTTGTAACAATATGTCCCTTGGAGAAGATGACTGAAGGAACTCGCAGCTCATGATCCCCAATGTCTTGGTGACAAGAACTCTACTCCTGCACTGGACCGTCCCAAGAAGTGTAAGACAGTAAGAATATAAACAAAAAGGAATGCACACAAAATTTTGAAGCAGAAGAACAAAAGAAGCTATTGGAAACAGCAAGTGGGTGGGCATTGAAGTCTAGACAGTTTAGTGGAGCGAGTCAAAAAAAACCACACGCATGGGGTCATTTGAATAGGGATATAATACTATTAAATATAGTTGTTTTAATATGATACATTAAGAGGTTCCCAGGCACTATGAATGGCTATGTGGTGGGATAATGTTCTGAAAGTTGCATGGGAAATTATGGGTACCTCAGTACCTGTGTCTTCTATTAGCTACTCACCACTGATTCATGCAAAATCCTGATGCTCTGTGTTCAGAACAATGGCTTGGACAAACGAACACGATCCACTAAAATTTTATTTCGGTAAATTGATACCAGCTTGTGGCTTCCTCCATAAAGAAATTTAAGAGAGATAGCTTTCCCAAATTTGATGGCTCAATAGCAATCAGCATGGAATGAACATAAGATGATAAGCACTAGCTCAGATTCCCAGTACACCAAGCACATGGATACTCCACCTGCCATTAGGTGGCCCCATGGTTGGTTGTTGCTGAACTCTGTGCATTCACGTCAAAATGTATGTCACAACACTCGCAATTACCCTTCAAGGCATGTATTCTTCAACAGTTTCAAAAAATCCTGCAGATACACTTAATAGTGTAAGGGAACTAATCCTGATATAACTGGAAACCTTTGTCACTTGTTGTATTCCTGCACTGTTGTCACAGAAATGTGCCATGTAACTACAAACGCATTAGTGAGTACACTAGTTTGACTACCCTGAGCGATGAAGAAGAGCTAAATTTAGAACACTGAGCGTCAGTCAATGGGGAAGACACGCTCAGTTTGAAAGTTAGGAGAATGACGACGCTGAGAGAACAGTGCAGAAAGACTGAAGGAAAACCGACGTAGCTGGTTCAGAACCCTCCATCTGCACTGTGAGGCCGAAAGAGGACTGGCACGGATTTTGTGTGTAAACCCTTCTGCCAAGATGGGACGTATGTCAAACCACTACATGGGAGCTTTTTCTATTTTGTAACCCATGTTTATTTTGCACGAGCTCCGAATACTATAGCAATGTGCCCGCCTAGGGGTTTCCTTCTATGTTTTCGAGGCTAATTAAAATCAGCACCTCCTGGTGAACTGTCTGAACCCCAAGTGGTGGAACATGTTCATGTAGCTAAGAACATGTCGGGATGTGTAAGATAGTTTGTGTACAGGTGCTGCAATTTGTGGGAGTTGGTTGGATGCTGATGTGTACATAAGAGTTGATAAGTGCATAAGTATCAGAGAGTGAGTGCAAGTGTGTAGTTTAAATAAATAAGGCCGGGTCCTTTTTAGGAAAACTACATCGTCTCGTGCTGGTGCAAGACGAGCACGCCCTACACACCCTTGGTTGCTTGGTGAGTGTAAGGTAGAGTGAGTGGTGTGTGACAACTGTTTAAATGAGTTTTTAAAATTTAGATTAGACCGAAAGTCAGAGAAAATACCCAATATACAAATTTCTTGTTCTAAATTTGTGTTTCTTCAGCAATACTTACCATGACTCAAAGTGCTAACTTCTCAATTAGCGAGCCCTAACCGCACCTTCCCAAACAAAAAAAGAGATATCACCAGTGTAACCCTGGTAAGGCCCCTCAGCTCATGCACACACCATGCATCATTTGTGCGCACAGCTCACTGACCACGTCACCCTGACTTTCTCAAGCCAAAGAACCAAACCAGCGGGGAGGAAGGTGGGCCTCTGATGGGGGTTGTGATTTTTCCGGCGTCTAGTTGCCTACCCAATCAGGAGGTAGAGCAAACTGTTACGGCCGACCCAATTGGCTCGACAAAACAGCCAGGAGAGACCGCGCCGTGGAGCGGGGAAGGTAGCCAGCTGAGAGCGAGGGGAACCCGCACCCCGTCCCTCGGTTGACCCGTCACCCTGAGAGGGGGTCGGCTGCGAGGTGGGGGCGAACAACACTCCGGGCTACAGCCTACCACCTAGAACGGGTAGAAAGCCCATTCGTGTTTTTCTGGCAAGTCCGCGCTCGGGGCTATATAGGCGCCCGACCGCAAATGTTAAAGGCCGAAATGTGAAATGCCGATTGCCGTATGCCGATTGCCGTATGCCGTATGCTGAAGGACGAAGGTATTACAGACGAGTACAGGCATTATCCTCGACGCGGACAGAGAACCAGCAGTGCTTCTGCAACAGGGGTGACTATTACCAGTCAGGAAAGGAACTCGGGCATTTTGGACCGGTGTTGTGATTGTGGAGCTGAGAGATGTGGCGTCTGCGGTATTCCTATCCAGCATCGTGAAAGTGAGTTTACGTACAGTGTAGGACACGACCGTAGCTCAAAGTTAGAGAAACAAACTTAGACGATAGTAAATCAAACTTGTTGATTTGTCGGTTTGCAGAAACGGTTATTTCTTGTGTTTACCGAAGTGAAGTATCGGTACGGTAAAATTCATAACCCGGTCAATAACGTGTGCGTGTGGATACGTATAGCGTAGCTGGGATGAATGTATGAGAGTGCGAGTGATTGTTCTACATATGTCAGTAGATGTATATTGGAGCATCATTCCTTGTGTAGTGAAATATTCTGTTGTAGCTGTAAATAAATAGAATAGTGTATTATCGCTGCCCTCTTTATTAGGTTGTGCGCGTGACAAGCAAGGGGGTGGGGGCTTGAGCCGATTGGAAATTGATTAAATTAGGCAGCGATTGCATTGTTAGTTTCCCCCTTCTTGACACATTTTTTTATGTTGTGATAACTCTAGTCAACGAGCAGACGAGTAAAACACATAAGCGCCATACCCCTAGACACGACAGAGACAATACCACGACAATGGGTCATGAACATTACTGAGAACGAAACACAAATTTAGGACAAGAAATTTGTATTTTCCTGTCACAATACTTTACCAAGACCCAAAGTGCTGAGTAGCACAAAAAGAAGGTGGGCGAGACCAGAAAAACTTACCAGGGTTAAGAAGACGGCACTTGCCACAGATGCTGTGTGACAATGGCAGCAGCAACACCATAGAGGCCATCCTCTCAGTGACAAGAGAGGTCCCAGAGGTAGGCAGCATGCAAAACTTCTGGCAGTGGGTTAGACTGGGAAGCCAGTGAGGCGACCCATGCCCTGCCCCCCCTCCCCTTTTTCTGCTGCAGCACATGCTTGCCGAATAACAGTAGTGACCCAGCGTGATATGCTTGCCTTTGAGATCTCTTGTGTTGGCCAGTCTGGAGGATGAGGAATAACCATCACTGGATGGTAACACGTAAAGGGTGCGTACAAAGTTTGTACCTGCGCAATACTCAGGCCAGACAGTTTACTAAGTTCAGTTCTGACGGAGCCAGAAAGAAATTTAGCTCTTCGTCATTGCTCAGGGTAGTCAAACTAGTGTACTCACTAATGCGTTTGTAGTTACATGTCTAACGAAAGAAGCTTACATAAAGACAGAAAAACAAGGAGAGAACACAAAAGGCTCGCGTTCCTTAAACCACTGACACAAGGCAGTGAAGGAAAAAGCATGGGAACGCCAATACAAAGCCATACTAAGCTGAAGGCACAGTGTAATCCAGAACATAACCAGAACGCAACCAGCCGACACAGCAGCACTTAACTCTTTGGCCCCTATACCGCCGGTTAACCGGCGGCGGCGTAAATGAGCTTAGAGGACGCGGTGTCGACAAACTTACGACGAATTCAAAACTTTGCAGCGACGCATTTAACGGTGTAAGGGAGGTAAACCTTATATTATTGTGAAGCTCTATCGTCGGTTGTTTCCCCTGCACTGTCTAAATGAGTTTCGGAAACAGTTTCGGCTTGCCAAACGAGGTTTAGTGTAGTGACCCTTCAGGTCTACTTCCGTCGTTCACACTGGATCTACGGGTTTAATTTGTTGTGTGTTGTTTTGTGTGCAAAAAGTGACTGTATCTGGGACCAAATAGTAAGTAGTATTTAATATTTTCAACTAAAAAGTATTGTTTCCATTGTGTTGCCGAAGAATAGATCTTTCTAAATATGTAAAATATATTGCTGTGAGTGTGGTAGTTTTTAAGCGGTAATTTTTTTTAAACGTTAAATCTATGCGGCCTCTATGCGGCCTCTGGGGTTGCTAGCCCTGCGGGTCCCTACGGGGCCAAAGAGTTAAGAAAGTCAGGGTGACCTAGTCAGTGAGCTGTGCGCAACGGTGACGCATGGTGTGGGCCTTACCAGGGATACATTGGTGATATCTTTTTTTTTGGAAGGTGCAGTTAGGGCTCGCTAATTGAGGGATTTTATTCAAGGTCAGAAAGTGACAATAATATACGTCAGAAACGTTGAAAGTGGGCAAGCAGTGATGCACCAAATATATTAGACTTTTTAATTTTGCGCATACGGTAACAACATTCAACACCAAATGGTAAGTAATATTTAAACTTTTCCAATAAAAATTCTTTAAGAATTTTAAAGTCCAAAAACTGATCTTTCCAAATAAATAAAGTATATTACTTAGTTTATTAGCAATATCTTTTTAAACATGCCAAGACCTATGCACTGTCCATGTCATGCATGGATCTATGCCATGTGAGTATAAAGAGTTAATGTCCTGTCACAGTGTTTTGTCTTTATCTGTTTTTGTCTTCATTTGTAATGTCCTGACCAAGGGGTAATGCCCCAAAACTGGGGTGATGCCCCGAAACTGTTGGCTCTGTGTCTGTGTTGTTTGTAGCTTGGTTGGTTGGTTATTGGATGGTTAACATCCTGCCGCAAACTGGGCACATATCAGGATGGTGGACTATAGGGGGGATGGGGTCCTATTGCTATGCTATGCACTGAAAGAACCACCACACTAAAAGCTGCAGTAAGATGGCTGAGGATAGGAAGTTTAATGTGCAGGGAGATGGCCATGTGGAGTTTCCACAATGTGTAACTCAAAGAGTTAATCCTTTGCCACACCAGGATTTATTTAAAACCAGCAACCTATCACCTGCTAGTACGCAGCTCTACCAAGCTATCCAGGTCCCCCAGTTTAACTCTCTCCTATGGTCCCAGGTGTCTGGCAGGGCTGCTACTAGAATGCCAATTTCCAAGTCTTAAGTATGACTCTGATCCGGATGAAAGAACTAGAAAAGCAGTGCTCCAGTCCTGTAGCTGGCAAAGAGACTAGACAATGGTCATGCTTTGTCTCTGAGCCCATGGTAACATCTCCAAGCACCAAGGACTGCAAGAAAATTTGTTTTCACCAACTTTCAGCTTTATACACCCCGGTCACTCATAGATTGGATAGCAAAGGATGACTGTGTGCAATACAACCACACACAAACACACACCAAAAAAAAGGGATTTTTATAACTGTTCAGTTTTTAATTAAAAGCCTTTTAAGAGCCACAGACTCACACATATGTACACAAACATACAGTCCATGATGCTAACCTCATCTCGGACCATCCTGTGTTGCTTGATCTGCAGAGTAAAGATGGCGTGAGACCGAGAGGACTGTACATTCATGTTGGTGCTCGCTGTTGTCCGTGACAAGGCACCAATCTTCAAGCACTGCAAAGTCTGGCAAATGAACCCCCAATAAACAAGCAGAACATCCAAACTGATTTTTGAAGGCAGAAATTTGACCACCCCCATTCCCCACCCCTTTTTTTTTTTTGCAAATAACAATCAACAATCCCTATACATTTAAGAACACTGGCTTGTTTTTGACCAAGAATGACAATGGTGCCAGGCAAGCTAAAGCAGAATGAACCATTTATGGACACTGATATGTAGTCATTTATAGAGGCTGCATCTACAGATTTTCTGGGGTATCAAGCTGACTCAAGCACAATTAACCAAATTCTCAAGCTTGAACAACTTTTAAAAAATACATTGCTCTAATTTGTCTAAATGCAGCAATATCTACATCACAGATGATGCAACTCATCAGAAACATAGAAAAATATGTTATTTACAAATTTCAGTCACACCTGTAGCATAATATATGCACCTTGCTGAACCCTTTGTGTCAAAATAGCAGCAACACAAAATATACTTACATCATCAAGAGACTGAACTGGCCGTGTATTGACACCAACCACATATATACCACCCGTGGCATCCTCGTGTATACGAATAAAGGATTTTCGCCCCTGAACACAAATAAAAATATGCTTTTTATTTGAAATATGTTGATCCAGGATTAGAACTGTTCTTTTTCCTACAGGTGGTTCCATCTATATTTACTGGTTCCCTGATCTAAGCAGCAATGAGGAAAGGCAAATACTTGAAAACAAGCTCCTGGCTACAAACTCTTGGATGAAATCATGCATCTACAAGAAAGTAATAATAAAAAAAACCGAGGCAGTGGAAACCTGAAAAGCATGCAAAGTTGTCTTCTTGTGACACAAATTTTAAGTTATGTCCCCTCTTCTCTCCCTCTCCTTGTTTTTGCATTTTATATGGATGTCAGGTTTTCAAATGATGTGCGATAAAGTATTTTTAAATAACTCAATAAATAATGTCACTTTTAAATATATCATTGCAAATAAATGAACTTTGCTTTACACTGCCTTTTTCCTGCAATCTGTGATCTTAAATTTAAATAATCCACTGCAAATTCTAAACCTGCTAATATGTTATTTGTGTAGTTTATTCAGTTTATCTTTGTTGAGGTTTCTTCTATCTCATGATCATTTTTTTATGCTGAGTACAGGTGCTCCTGGGTTGCAAATTACAGGAAACTATAACGAAGGAACACTTGCCAGGTAGGGATACTTTAGGTGGAACGAAAGGTATCCACACAGGGCAGGTTTCACTGTACTGCCAAGTGGTGGATTAACACACTTAAATTTCATAACCTTTAAGGAACATGTTATCGTTCAAAAACAAAGGAAACAGCAAGTCAGAAATATTTTCCAACCCTTGCATCTGGGTCACGTGTTGTATCCAGCAGATCTATGATTTCTTCATTGTAAAGCTGCAATTAGGAGGGAAAAAAAGAGTAAATGAACAACAGTACACATGTAAAGAACCTGCAGCAGAATTAACAAATGTGTAGTATGTTAGACACTTTTATTCTCTCCCACCCCATTTGCTTCTTGGTTTCTGAATTTCCTTGTTAAACTTTAGTTTCTGTCTGCAGGTCAAAATGTATCGTGAAGTTGAACCCACACTCTACAGTGCTTACAAAACATCTTCATGAGGGAAATGCACGTAACTGAGTATACACAGATACCCTAAAGTTGAAAGCAACACGATCTATAATGCAAGTGCTCAAGCTCGCTTGCCCCTATACATGCATGCAAGTTCACAGATATGGATGCACACACACATGTATGCATGTACATGCTTAAACACAGGCATGTGCACCCATGCACATCGACATGCATGCATGCACACAGACACAGACACACGCACACACGCTGGGGGAAGACAGGAATGAAAATGTAGACAGATGCTTGTTCTATTGTGTTGTGTATTATGTGGCACTTAGTAGAAGATTCTGCCATTTAAATATTCTAGTGAAAGGCTTACAATATTATACAACGAACTGCTATTAAAAATAAGACCAGGAGCCTGCCACATCAATAAGTTTTGTTTCTTCTCTTCAGCATATCGTATATCCCCTCTTCATTCACTCCATACACATGCTTTGTATACATGCATATCATATGCAAACGAACATGAAGGAAAGCAACCCCACTTGCTGAAAAATAGCAACTCACTACAGTCAATAACCACGCGAAACTCTTGTGACAGCACTGGCTGCCAGCTTAATTTTACTGCGACACTACTGCTTAGTCAGCCAAACCACTGTGAACTCCCTCATACTAAGACATAAAGGACTGAAATATAGCACTGTTCGTGCTGGGAGTCTCTGAGGTATCCAGTTACCACAGATTGCATGTCATGGGTTCATGAACCAGACCGGTAAATTAGTGTGCAGGTCTGATGTGCTGAATCTTCCACAAGTGTTGGCTTAGCAAAGACCAGCTTCTAGTGTTACTGTGTATTCACTACAGCAGCCCCTGACAGTCTGCTGGGCCTTCCACTACCTCAGTAACTCATGAGCTGCTTCATCCTTAAAATATTGCAACACAAGGTGAAGAACAAAAACCAAGACTATGCACAAGTCACAGGGCTAAAACTATATGATAAAGTGTTAAGTACTGACAGGAAAGAGACATCAAGGAGGTTCACAGCCTCTACAATCCCTTTACTATGAACTCTACTCCCTTTACACTATAGCATGAATCCTTATACCTATTATGAACCCAAACAGGTTTAAAATTAACCAATATACCACGTCCAGAAAACTACTGGACTTACAGCTCATTCTGTTTCTTAATCTCTACTGTAACCCTAATCTCTCTTTTGAATAATTTTCAGTGTAAGGTTGACAGTCAAGGTGAGAACAAAAATGCAGGTAGTTATCAAACAATATTTTATTTATTTTGAAGATTCAGTATCATATTGAAACTCCATGAGCCAGAACAAAGGGAATACAACATAGCACAAGTTGACATGCGAACGACAGCACAACCGTATGGGGCCACAGCTAAGTGCTTTACATCATGCTATTATTGTCAATAATCTGCACAAGTACACCAAATGGCAAAGAACAGGTACATCACCTCCATAAACTGCGCATTGACTTTAAAGTCTGGAGGTGGAAGCCCATTTTCAAAAGCCTGCCGTCTGCGATTCTCAATACCTATGAACAGATGCTCCACCGCTCGAGGTATGATACCAACTTCTTCTGGCTGAATGTTGACATCAAAGCCTGTGCCCATAGTGTATGTTTTCCCTGATCCAGTCTGTCCAGGAAAACAGTTCCCATAAAACTAAGCCAAACTGATGCAGCAGTACCAGCATGCTAATGTGAACTGTGATGGATCTTACTCTCAAAAGTGAAGTGCACACTGGCACAACATTGTAACAAGGTGCTATTTTTGCACTCCTACAAATCAGCAAAGACACATAAGTAGCAGTAGTATTAAAGCCTATCACTGTATTAGAAACACTGACACAAAACTATACTAAGAACCAGCAATAAACAGGAGACATCGATGAGGTAGCCCTATTGATTTCCAATTGCTTTGTGTCTGATGACACATGCACGGTAAGGCTCTTATGTAAAACTAAAACAACATTTTGGGTGCATGAGAATTTGTCTATTCTTATTCCCCTTCAGCATTACTATAGAATGGCTAATATTTATTTGCTCTGTCTTACTGCCTGCAGTTTAGACACTTTTTAGTTTTGTTTAATATCTCAACTGTTTTCTTCAAAGGTTTACTTAGTGTAATACCTTACCTGGCCATATGCAAAGACAGTGGCATTGTAACCCTCAAAGCATCTGAAACCAAAATGCAGTAAACACACATGTAAGGACACCCACACACGGCATGCATGCTCTCATGCGTGTGCAGACTCTCCTGCCATCAAAAGCACTTTCAAACAGAAAATCACCACAGATTCTTATCCCACACCTTTCATGACCCATAATAATTTTCACACATGGCAAGGTGCCTGCTGTCTTTAAGGAGCTTTGCAGAGATTATATTCAAGTAAGTTCCTGTGTTCAAGATTTCAATCTATGTTCATTAAAGTGTGCAGTCAGCATAGCATCTTAGCAGGGAAACCACCTACCCTTCAATGAGATTCCTGACGCAGGTGTTGTAAATGCTTTCTTGGGCAGCTTGCATGTCAAAAACATAGTCAAAAGTGAAAGGTTTGTCTTTACCAAGTACCACCTGTGGTTCATTTGATACCACTGATACGCAAACCTGACACATTTCCACTTTCTCACGTCCATTTTGTGGTCGAACTCTGAAACATTTTCCCAAAATGGCCTTTGTGATTAGGAAAATCCATTAATAGAGAACACCAAATGCTGAACGATACCAAAAACTTTCACGCTACAGTGTTGGCACCCACTGAGTCTGGAATCATACTAAAGAGCCAAAAATATCTTCTTCAATCAATGGTCTATGAATTGCACAACTGGTGATGTCAGTCACTTTATGGGCATGATTATTTCTGTTTGTTGATCCTGTTTGTTAATAATAATAGCTGCTACCAGCCATCAGTAAGTTTTACAGTAACTGATGCAGCGCATTTGATACTTTGTTTTCATTGTTACTGTTACAGTGCTAGCAGCAACAGCCAGCATTGATTTTAGACTGTCCATCCAATGTTCTTGGGTTCTGTCAAGCTGAATAATGGCAAAGCCTCTCTGACTGGGTAGATCCATTCACTATGGACAACTTACCATCTAGTCCATATGCTTTAAAGTAACAATTAAAAAAGCTTACCCAATTTAATTAGCATTATGACAAAATTGTGCAGAGTGACAAGGGTTGATTTACAGTATTATATAAATACATTTAATATTATATATTTATATAAACTGGACTGTTATTATAACCCTGGAAGAAGAAGAATCTTGCAGAGGCTGCACCATAGGTCACAAGAAGAATTAAAAATTATTAAGCTAATTCTACCCCCCACCCCCTGCCTCCATTTTTAAAAAATGGTTCAGCTTATTATGACCTTAAATCACACTAAAGACATCTGTCATGTTGTGGGACCTGTCTGATTAAAAAGGCTGAGACTACAGAGGAGATAGAGAATACTGAAGCACCCAGAGAGAATCCCAGTGACCAGTCTTGTAGACAGCTGCTGCATTTAGAGTGCTGCTGACAATAGGATATGAACCTGTGATGCACCAACCTCCAATGAGCATTTATATGTCCACAAACAGACTGCAACCTTTCTTATCACACCAGTTTTAAACTGTTTCATCGAGCTACATCACTACACATATACAGTTTCCTCTTGCAGTTGGACAACTACTGACGGAACAGAAATTACACCCTTTATATACTTAGCCACATAATCCAAAAGATAAGGGTCAGTCAGAACTATATCCCCTTATAATCTTATGACATTAATATATTCTGGTAGTATTTTTTTATAATTTTACTTACAGCTAGACTTACGTAAGCTACATTTGACAGTTTACTGAGCACATCATTTAACACATTCCAAACTATGATAACTGCATGAAACTGCTGGATGAATGGATCTCAACAAGTAGGATACGTTCAGTGAGCCATTTCTGAGAGACAACACAGAACAATGAAATCTTGTCCGAAAAAACTACCAATCACCCAAATGTCCAAAGTAACGGTCCGTATCTGAGCTCTACTCCGGTCATACATTACGAATGGTCCTAGACGGCCAGCAGCAAAGTGAAGAAAACACACACACGCACACAGGACGTAAATAAAGATCGCACATAGATCAACTAGTGAATACTTTGCTACTGTGAGGGCAAGGATCGTGTACTGCAGTCCAAGTGTGCAGCTGTGATATTCTCATCTTAGGACAGTAGGCAGTAGTCTCAGCCTCTGAACATCAACATCTGGGCGCAAAGTCACTTCTACGAAGTGACTGCACGACACAATAAAATAACCGCTGCATACTTAAGTGCACATGATGAAAACTTACCTGAGGGCCACACGGACGCTGGTGTCATCTTCTTTTGTTTCAGCTTTCTCTGTCATGTTTGTTATTCTGATATCCGTTCTGGTCAATCATGGAGCATGGCCAATGCCCAATGCAACCACTCCACTGATCTACTTCAACCTGACGACTCGATGTCACCAACTTGGTCGCTCAGCACCAGTATTTGTCTCAACGATTATTGCTTGCGGTCGCTCCATTATAGCTATCTTACAAAGCATTACATTTTTGTCGTTTCCCGTCCGTTGAAAAACAGCATCTCCTCAATCGTTGACTGCTACCAATGTTTTGAGTGCGCCGCTAGCGTTCCGAAACGTAATTTATTATTCAGCACTCACTCCGATCTGTACGGAAACGCACGAAGCCAAGGAGATCTAGTCCGTGGCGCTACCACCAATCACTTCTAAAGGGAAATAATTGCAAGCGGTTAGCACGATTGTCCGTGTACTGGGAGTCCTTTTAAATTAAATTTGGGGTCTTCCATGGCAAGTATTGAAAATAAATCAAGTGTTTGAAAACCGGCAATTTCTAGCAGACGACGGATGACCCGCTCCTCTCAAACCCATACGGTGTGGAAATGTACTTGCAGATCTGTCCCGATATTGTTGTACACACAGAAAGCCATAACCCATTCGTCAAATTCAGTTCTACAAATGCTTTTTTCCAAGTATTACCTTGTTGATCGCCCATAATAGTGCTTTGTAAACAGACGTGTAAGCTGTAGCAATGCAGAGGAGGAATGTACTATAGATCTATCATATACAGGGGCAGATCATATGGTTCTCTTGAAGGGGGGGGGGGCAAAAAATGATAAAAAGCGGCAGTAAGGACTGGTCGATTATAACCTAGCCATTTGTAATTGCCGACAAGAAGCCAAAATATAGCGTCTTGCTCAAACAATACTGGACCCTAAACCCCCAAATAAATTCCTCTCTTTTGTGGTTGCTGGGTATTTCTTTTCGCTCTGCTGGGGGGAGCCCCCCC